>VZTH01013601.1:0-75250 GCA_013397815.1 Aleadryas rufinucha
GGGTCGCGCACGGCCGGGGCGGGGCCGGGCGCAGCCGGAGCGCGTCACTCGGGCCGCGCCGCGGGAAGGGAGCGGCACGGAATGGCCCGACCCAGCCCCCCCTCCGGCGCCCGAGGGGGAGAGGTTGTGCGAGTGTTGGAGAAAAATCGCCGTGGAGTATAACCTAAAAAAAAATGAGTTCGTGCCGCAGCAAGGAAAATACGCTGTGATACAGGTTATAAAACGGAAAGAAAAAAAAAATAAAGCCGTAATAGAAAAGGGATATGTGCATAGTGCTGGCATAAGTTTTGTCCTCAGCAATGCGGTGGTGTGGGGGAATCACAGAATCATAGAATGGACTGGATTGGAAAGGACCTTAGAGATTATCCAGTT
This sequence comes from Aleadryas rufinucha, assembly GCA_013397815.1. NCBI lineage: Eukaryota > Metazoa > Chordata > Aves > Passeriformes > Aleadryas > Aleadryas rufinucha. The sequence continues at coordinate 373 of VZTH01013601.1, forward strand.
CCAGCCCCTCTGCCGTGAGTAGGGGCAACATTCAGTACGCCAGGGTGCTCAGAGCCCCATCCAACCTGGCCTTGGACACTTGCAGGAATGGAGCATCCACAGCTTCTCTGGGCAGCCTGTTCCCGTGCTTCAACCCCCTGACACTGAAGAATTTCTTCCAAATGTCTAATTTAAACCTGTCTTCTTGTAGTTTGAATCCACTGCCCCTTGTTTTATCACTACCTGCTCTTGTATAAAGTCCCTCTCCACCTTTCTTGTAGGCCCCCTTCAGGTACTGGAAGGCTGCAATTAGGTCACCCCAAAGCCTTCTCTTTTCCAGACTGAACAAACCTAATTCTCTCAGCCTTTCCTCACACGGAGGTGCTCTGTCCCTCTAAATATCCTGGTGTCCCTTCTCTCCAACAGGTCCTTGTCCTTATTGTGGTGGGCCCCCAGAGCTGGATGCAGCACTGCAGATGGGGTCTCACCAGAGCAAAGCAGAGGGGCAGAATCCCCTCCCTGGCCCTGCTGCCCGCGCTGCTTTGGATGCAGCCCCGGGGACATTTGGCTTTCTGGGCTGTGAGTGCACACTGACAGCTCATGTCCAGCCTCTCATCCACCAGCACCCCCAAATGCTTCTCAGCAGAGCTGCTCTTGATCTGTTTCTAGCCTGTGTTGATACTGGGACTTGCCCAGACCCATGTGGAGCACCTTGAACTGGGTCTTAAACCTCATGAAAGTCCCACAGGCCCAGTTCTTAAGCTTGTCCAGGTCCCTCTGGATGGCATCCCATCCCTGAGCTGTGTCAGCTGCACCCCTCAGCTTGGTGTCGTCAGTCCCTCTGAGATACTGGAAGGCTGTTACAAGATCTCCCTGGAGCCTTCTCTTCTCCAGGCTGAACAGCTCTCTCAGCCTGTCTTCATAGGAGAGGTGTTCTATCACTCTGATCATCTTCATGGCCTCCTCTGGACTCATTCCAACAGGTCCATGTCTTTCTTATACTGAGGACCCCAGAGCTGGAGGGAGTACTCTGAAGCTGGAATCAGGAGGAAGAGTTCTGTGGCAAGGCTGTTGATGCTTTATTTGCTCATTTATTACAGGGAAAAACTGACAGATTTGGAAAAATCAAAACTCAATTGAAAGACATACAGTGGGGCTCATGTTTAAGGTGCTGGGTTTAAGCTCTGCAATGTGCTTTGACCCTTCATAATACAGCTGTAGTCAGTCTTAATGGCCTTGGCTCAGAGCCTCGAACTATGCAAAGCGTTGGCAGAAAGTCACAGGGGAAACTGCAAACAGAGAGAGTTGGTTTACACTGCATGATGTATGGCTGGTGTCTATAAGAGGCACATATCTCTCAAAGGAGCCAGATTTAACCAACCTGCAGATTTGTATTACGCTTTCTTTACGTTCACCAATCCTTAATCCCTCCCTACGGGAAGATCTGCATTGCTCTGCAGTTGTTCAGTGGTCAGAAACAATTCGCTGAGTCAGTTTTAGCACTTCATAAGCACACAGAATTAAAAACAAAAACAGGCTGCAGAATTATTGTGCCACATCAGGAAGAGAAAATTACAAACATATTTATGCAATGGCATAAGAAGGAAGTAAACACATTGATGAGGGGAACAGTGAAAGACTCCCAAAATAATTACTGTCTCTGATGAGGGTTTAGAATTCCAGAAAGCCAAGGGGAAAGGGAGTGTCTCTTAATTAACTCCACTTTTGCCATACATATGTTGAGTGTATCACTGAAAGATGTTTTCCCTCCTCCCTGAGATCAGGGAAACCTATGATCATAGAAATGTTTGTTTTCCCTTTAAAATTCATGAAGTTACTAATTTCAGGAGGGAATGGGAAAACCTCCCTTAAATATACCCCAGTGAGATCTCTCCTCCCAGGTACAGCTTTGAATGCAGTGGTATTCTCTAGGGGTTTATTGCTGTGCAGATGAATAAGGAAGGATGCTGAAGGTTTTATTCTTGACACAAAAGTGGTTTTGTCCAGAACTACCTGATAAAAAGCTGCTTGCAGGAGATGCTGATCCACCCCGAAGGATGTGCTTCAGGGGGTGGCTCATGTTTCCCACAGTTACAGCACATTACCTTGACATATGAAACAAAGTCCCAGTCTAGCACAGTCAGACTGTCACAGGGCTCAGCTGCCAGTTTAAGCATTTTATGTCTGCCTGTAATAGAAAAACAAACAAGCAAAAACCCTCCTGTGTAGAGTTCCTGCTGTTGCAGCACTGGAGTAAGTTTACTCTTTTCCTAAGTAAATGTATAGTAAAAGTGTTGTGTTTGAACATGCTGTCATTGCTCACCTGGTCTGTGTTTTGCCTACAGGGCTCACCTCTTTCATAACAGAACAGCAGCAGTGGTCTGTGAGTCATGACAGACATAAATCCTCAATGAAAAAAAAATGGAAAATAATATCTTGCTGTCCTGTTTCTACAACAACTTTTTATGCTGCTGTCATGAATGCTTTGAAAAGTATCTGAAAAGCATGGAACCATGCTGATACTTTTTAATAATTAATTTTCTCATTAGCCAAGAGGTCCATATACCAGGAAAGGAAAACAGAAAGTCAAAAGGGCCTTGTCCTGTGTCCCACAGTACAAGGTAAAAATGCTGGATGGAGCTCCAGGCTGAAGGTCTGGGAGCCTGCAAGGGCTCTGGAACTGCCCTTCTAACTTTTCTGCTGTCCTCTCACCCTGAGGGGCATGCCTGAGAAACAGACAGGGGTTTGTAAAAATTTCCCTTTTATACAGGAACAAATTCTACCTTTTGAAATTTATAAGAAGACATTTAAAATGTGTATATTTCAGTTGAAATAACACTATCTCTAAAACTTTGGCAAAACCAGAGGTCCTTCCAAGAGAGATTGAGAGAGAGAGAGATGACAAATCAATGATTCAAGCACAGTTGTTTTCTTGTAATTTGAAGAAATGAAAGGAGCATAGCTATAACAATAAAAATAACAAGACCCTATACATGACCACAGAGAAGAAGGCAGCAATTTTTTACTTTAATCAAGACCTCTTTCAGGAACAGTCATTCTCCATAGGTTTCACTTTCACGCATACTCAATCTTTCCTACTCATAAGCACGACCATCTATGTGTTTGGAAAGAGTTATTTATGGTGAGGAGGACAAGGGGCACCAAGTATCAAGGTCAGGGCCCTGAGGGAACTCACAGACCTTAATGGCCCTGACCAGCCTCACCTCAGTCCTCCTCCTATGCCCTGGCACAGCTCCACCCTGCAGCTTCAGGCCCTGAGTTATGTCATATGTCATGTTGGTCTCCAGCTCAGCCACAGCCATGCCTGTCCTTAGCCATAGACCCCACTGGCTGGGCCTCTTGAGCGGCAGAATGACTTCCTGGATTGACCTTGGACCTGCTTTGTCACTGTGGACATGCCCGGTTATCAATGACTGTATCTGACCCTGATTATGGCCACCAGACCTCACCCTGATCCTCGTCCTCATCCTGTCCCTGACCAGGGAATTGATTTTTCCAGCTTGACCTTGTACCTGCCTCAGATGTGTTTGATGAGTTGGACTCTTGGTTGACCACAGCTGCCACCCGTGAGCATGCCCTGCTCCCTCACTCAGGGGCTGTGCTACCAGGCTGAAATCCTGGCTCTTAGAGAGCAGCCAGCCCTTGCCATGCCCTGACAGTCAAGCCCTCATCACTTTGTCTGGGTTCATCCTGAACGGTGACAGTGGTGTGCAATCTTTGGTATCCATCATATTCCCTCTTGAGAAAACCTCAGGGCCAAGCTGAGTTGTACCACACTGCTGTTGCTCCATGTCTGTCTCGTGGGGCCTTTCTTCACACCAAGGATTTAGTACAGTTGGCCCGACACCCAAATCTTGCCAGTTCCCCATTCTTACCTATATTCCTTCTTGCATTTCATGGTTGGTCATAATCTGTTGCCTTGTTGTACATGCATCACTCTCTGCACTCCTGCTGTACCATTTCTTCTGGTGCCTCATGCAGCCACATAGGCTCTTGTTCACAGACCACGTATCCCAGTTAAACATTTTCTCTGCAAATCTCTACAGGAATTTAAGATAAGTAAGGGTTGATTTTATTTTATAATGATAATTTTTTTTAAATTATCACTGTATGTGTTTGAGTTAAACTTTGGCATTCACATTAAATCCTTGATTGTTTTATGCTAACCTGCTTACTTTCCATTTTTCCACATAATTTTGATCAGGTACCTAAAGAAGTAGTCAGCAAACCAGAGGAAGTGACCCCAGAAGTACCAGCTGTCAATGAAATACCACTAAAGCCCTTCTCAATGAAACAACCATGTGCTAGGAGAATTTCCTGTATTAAGAGGCTCTCAAAACTCTTATCTTCCAAGGCTTACTTGCTGTGCTTCAGAAGATTTGAGAGAAACCATGTGAGAATATTCTGTCTCTGAATGAGACACCCACAGTGAAAGGATGGATCTTCAATGTAATATTTCCAGTACTACGATGTAGCTTCAGAACATTTTGGAAAAAAATTATGGAAATGGCAGTCAGATTTGTAAGTTATTTTTAACAGAGGTAATGTTCCTATAAGAAATTATTATGACATTTTTATCTGTCCAAAGGATGTACACTATGACATAGAAAAATTGTAACCTTACTTGGAAAAAGAAAAATCACTTCAAAATGAGCATTATTAGGTGTGATGGCCAGAATTGTTCAGAGGAGAAATGGGTGTTAGAGTAGATGTCAGGGCCCTGAGGGCACTATTGGACCCTACTGTCCCTGCTAAGCCTCCCCCAGGGTCTCTGCCCATGGTCTCAGGACCCCATTTCAGCTTAACCAAGAGGCATTAGTCTGAGTACTGCAGGCTGAGAAAAAAAATCAATGCTCTCAGTCTAAAACAGAAAATTCAATACTCTTATGCAGACCCAGGGTAAGCAACTCTGAAAACGAGTCACAGTAGTTGTTTGTGATGGAGAACAATGAATAAAAGAGACAGGGTATTGAAAAAAGAAAGCCCATAGAATTGGGCTTTCCTGTATTGGGTAGCCCTATAATAAAAGGCTACCAAGAAATTATATTTTTGAAGTTCAAAGTTAAACTGGATTTTCAAAACCACAGTAGAAAGACTGTTTCAGTAATTCCTGGTCGGAGCAAATGGGTTAGTTGTGATGGATAAACAGTCTGTTATTACAAAGAATATTGTGTGGAGTAATTGAGAGCTTGTATTTTCCTCTTAGTAATGAACAGCTGTTTCCCAACAATGAAAAAAATATGAATTTGCAGATGCATTTCTTCTTGGGGAACTGGTAAAAATGCTTTTACCAAGCACATAAATTACAGGAATTTGGGTTTAGGTAGACACACCAAAAGCTAAAGACAGCATAACTAAAATGGCATAAACACATTTCTTCTGCAATACCAGAGGACTTTTTGTTCTCTAGAGGACGGGTAATATTCATTATTTAGTCTGCAGGGCCCTTAGAGTGAACTTTTTGCCAATGAAAGCCCACCTGAACATTGGGAAACCTGTGATGTAAACTCTGGCCAACAAGAACAATTACATGGACAAGAAGAAAAGCTTTCACTCAGATTGTCAGACAAGATAACCTATAAAACAGAAAGTAATTTTAAAAATTACTTACTTACTGTGTCATACTTTCAGTCTTTAAATTAAATCATCTGCCTCTTCAAAATGTTACATGTAGATTTCTTTTAATAAAAACACAAGATGAACATTAAAACAAATACAAAATCAAAACATTTTTCCTTTAAGTCAACAAAAATGTTTTTATCGAAAATTACAAGCATGATCAATCTTGCAAGAAATATATGATGGGATTTGCTGGAACTTGTTCTGGCTCACAGAGCTGTTGAACACACCCATGCTTCACAGGCCCCATCCCTTCACCCCTTCCCACAGTTTGCCCTGCAGCACTTCACCCTTCTCCGGGCTGTTGGTGCCAGGCCCACGGTGGTGTCTGGGTGTCTCTGAGCCACTAGGGGCCGTGACAGACCTGGAGAAATAAAAATGAGTAATAAACTGGGATCATAACAGACACACCACCCTGAGAAGGACCATTAAATAATCAAGCCTGCCTTTTCGTGACAGCTGGGATCTCTGTACAGTCCTAGGGCACAGGCAGTTGTTCCAATGCAGGGAACTCCATAAATATGCATTTAATCTTGAACACGCGTGACAGTTCTTTCGCAACTGAGCTGATTTCCTGACTCAGATACAGACTTGGCAAATGAAACTACAAAAGATGAGTTAACCTTTCAGATGATCACACATTTTGGAAGAATGCCATTCCCCAAACAAATAGTACACACTGTGGTGCTACTGAAGCTTAGTATAAAAATGACATGCTTAAATGCTGTCCTTTAATTATAAAAGCACTCTATATAAAAAAAGTGTTTTCATTTAGCACAGTTCTTGTCCTTTCTGTATTTCAGAATCATTTCAGGAGACAATTAATGTATTGTTTTTCCCAGATCGTTAGCATAGTACAATATATTTGGTTTGTCAGATATGTAAAAAAAGGCACAGCACCTTTATGCAACAGGCACTTATGCCTTATTATCCCTGTTTTTATTTGCTTGATTATTCTTGCATTTGGAGAAAGAGTCATAGTTTATTATTTTGATCTTCTAGTTTATTCACCAGGTGTATTGCTCAACTCTGAAGTGTACATTTCCTTCCTATTTATAATGATTTAATAGCACCTCTTTTTATGGCTGGGAAGAGTAAGCCACCCAGCCTGCCCTTTCTATCTGCACATTTCTGGCTGTAGAAGTTAAATTTGTTTCAAATGTGAGACTCATTAGACTTGATATTTCAAATTAATGGGTCATGAGACAAATTTGAGAGAAGAGACATAGGCTGGGAGTCAGTCACAGAGAGGCAATGTCAAAAGGCAAAAGGAAACTGAAGATAAACTACCCTGGTAGGGCCTATTTTTGCTGCCAGAGGTGAGACTGGACCCATGCCCATGTCCCTACCATTCAACCATTCCTGCTGACAGTCCCTATACTTGTAGGAGTCCTGTGTGGACCTGTATGGATAACAGCTGCATGAACTGTAAAGCTGTCAAACCAAATTCATCCCTTATATAACTGCAAAGTCTCGTAAAAAATAAATTTATTTTTCAGGCTTTATTATTTCAGTTGCATTAGATTTCTCAAGTAGAAGGTGCTGACAAGGCTCAGGTGAAAAGGATACTGACACTATAGCATGAGTAGCCACGTGACCTCCAAAACCCAGAGTGATTGCAGCATTCTAAAAACTGGAGGTGGAAAAGTTTCTGTGCTAAATCCCCTCATCTTCACAATCACAAATGCAAGGAAAGGGTAGAAGGGTTTCTTTCAGAGTGTGGTGATGAAGTTGTGTAGATTTGTCTACAGTTCCCTAGCAAAGGTCAGTTCATGATAATGGAGTACAGCCATGTGCCTGAATAGCTGGATTTCTAAAACAACAACATTTCTGTACTTCTCCTTGTTGTAAGAACATGGGAAAAAGCAAAAGCAGAAACACTGTTAAGAAAAATAACATTTTTCATGGGAGATTTTGGCTACTTTTGTTTGGCAAATAAACATAATGATTTAAAATTTCTTAACACTCAAATCTCAGGTGTGGGATTCAGCTCCAGATCATAGATATAATGCATATATAGGCATCTAAATGGAGGGGCTTGGTTCAATTGCTTAGTTGCCATCTGAGGTGATATAAGGTGCCTGAGCTCCAACTGCTTCTCCAGAAGGACACAAATCTCCCATATACCCAATGTTATCTCTGCCAGCCTTGTGCTTCTATACCCTAGAACACTGAATGCTTACATTCAGTCTCACTGGAAACTGTAGAGCTATTTGACTCATTTTGAAAGAGACATCTGAATCCCCCTCTAGAGTCCATTAGCTGTATTGACTGGATTTCCACTCACTATAATGGGAACATGACATGTAGACAGGACATTAAAGTGCCTTCAAGCTGGAACTGACTGCCCCCTATCCCTCCCCACAGAGTTTAATGCTCATCAAATGTAAAGACTCAATAAGAGGCGTGTGAAGACATGGACATAAAAAGCTTCACCGAGCTTCTCAGCAGTCTAGTGTTCCAGTTTCACTTCATTTAGCAATCCTTTAAATCATTTTACCGACAATAATAACACTCAGGAAACAGGTTGTTTCAGCAAATGTGGTTGATTCACAGGCAAACTTAAAGCCTAAACAAATCTAACAGATCTTTCAGTGGCTACTTCTTGGATCCAGTTTAGAAGATGTTCCGTATTCTTTAATGAAATTAGCATCTCTGATTCAGACTTAAATTAGACAGGTTTAACAACTCTTAAAAACAAACACAAAACCCGTAAAATCTCTACACAGGATTGGCTCCTACCAAATTCGGGAGCTTGACAGTCACAGCCACCCAGTCTAAGCTAACAGGGTCTGCCACTCAATAGGGTTTGGAAGAAAAAACTTCCTACGGCAGAATTCAGATTCATGGCTTCCAGAGGGGACATGGCTTGGCCTTGGACCTTGGATCATCACAAACTTGTGTGGCTGGTGGTCACTGGCATGTGGCTGAGCTAGGTGACCACCACAGGACCTGCTCTGCTTGCCCTGCTCAGGCACTGTGGGATTGTGCCTTGCCAGGGAGGAGGACACTGCCCTTGCCTGCCTCACTGCCACTCTGCTCTCCTGGCTCACTGTTCCACAGTATGGTCTATTGTGTCAAAGGATTTTCTGTGAAGACTGTAGAATAACTAATGTGAAATTATACATGAGGAAAACTGTTCCAACTTTATATGTACCAATGATGGCTGTCAAGTTGATTTTTTACTACTCATAAAATTTGGGTGTTACAATGAAACTGTTTCTATCATAAGATTCTTACTTAGGCTTTCACTATCTGTCTAGCTAGAAGTTATCCTGTGAGGCACAAATAGGAGCAACTGAAAGCAAAAGCAACAAAAGCCGAGTGCTATTGCTGAGTACCATTCTGTTGTGTGTGTGCATGTTCTCCAGCATAGATGGCTGCGTGCAGAGATTTAATGGTAACAGTCCTCAACTTTCTCCCCAGACTCTAAACAGTCTGTGAAGAATTTGTACTGCTGTGTCACTCAGTAAATTTCAAAGGGAATACACCGTGCTCTGGCTTTCCTCATGTGGCACAGAGGAAAACTGCATGCATGCATTCATTTACATCAGTCTCTATCAGTCACTTTGGGGTTTCCAAAGCATCCAGCCTTGTGACATCAGGGAAACAGTAGCACTTTCACTGCACAGGAAGCGTAAACAAAGCAGAGAACATCTGAGTAGCTTAGCCTCTCTGAGAAGGAGCCCCAGAACACTTGCTTCCTTTTAAATACAGCAACACAAATACTGTGAAAACTTGAAATCTAGTCCTCGTTGGAGTTTTGCTGTAGAAGTACACGAGCCTTAGGTTTTATTCTGATTGCAATGCTCCAGACATAGGAAGAAGGTAGCTCCTTTTAGGGATAAATAAAACTGTAGCACATTTAATCACATTGAGTGCTCACAGAAGCACATCCTGGCAAGAATGTTTTCTTTCACCTGACATTGCCTCTCTGCTTGGGATAGTATTGTCAGGTTCAGAAGAAAACAATATGGATTCAATTTTGGGTTGACAAAAAGCTTCTGTTTTTTTCTACCATTTATTACTGTTATTCTGTTTCATTGTAAATCTGTGCTTACTGCCTCTTGGGCCACAAAAATTGGCATAATATATATCAGCATAATATGGCATATTATGCTACTGAATGAGATACAAGAATAACAACAGTCATGCTTGAAAAGAAACCAGAGATCGGAGGAGAAAATCCAGGATACACAGTGAGGGATTTCATTTTAAATTTAGGAAAAAGGAAGGGGCATTTGAGTTACTATTTATGTTCTTACAGAAAAGAATAAAAAGGTTTCTTTTCCTTAAAGTGGAATTGTTTTAAACACTGCAGAGCAAGTGAACTTGGTGCATTAAGAATACAGATGAATAGCTTTAACTTGCTGACAACAATTTATGTGTGCGTTTTGCTTTGGTTTTCCTTCAGTCATCTCTCAAAAGCAGTAAGAACTGAAACCGCCCATTCATCACCTTCTCTTTGATCTTCACTCTTGATAACAACTATTTTACATCTTCATTCAAATCACTCCACCCCATTCCTTGTAGTAATATTAACACGAAACTTCCTGTTCATGGAGGCCTTTCTGCAATAAATCCAATTACTGCCACTCCAGGGAGGGGTTCAATAGACAACAAATGCAGCAGGAAAAGCAGTTTGGTGTTATAGATGGATTTTTAAAAGCTGTTTAGAGTGCTTAATATTCTGAGGTAGGCAAGGTGGCTGCTATAGGTTGGAATAGATAACTACATTTTTTTTAGGTCCCCCAAGATCCTTCTACAGGATGAAAACATTCTGTGTCAGTTCTTAGAGAGAATGGATTGGAAAAATGTGCTTTACAAAATAAAGACCTTGGAGATACACTGTAATTCATGAAGGCGATGCCCGAAAGATAGGCTGGAAATAAATCCTCATAGACCGATGTCTATAGAGCAGGTATTTGTTTATTGCAGCGCTGGTGGTGAGGGGGATATCTCCTCCTAACTCACCCACCCTTGTCAAGTGCGGTGGCATATTTATACAGTAAAATTTCGCTAAAGGTTGCTATGTCATTACAGCATCCTCACATACGCGCCGGAACTAATTTACATAGCATGATCTCATGGTTATTAGATAATTCTTTGCACTGCGCGTGCACCTCCCCAATTCGGGGGTCTTCGGGGGTCTTTGATGAAGGCTTCTAAAGTCTTCTTCGCACTTGAACTTTTCAACTTTGTCTTCGAGGCATGCGCAGTTATGATGCTCTTCGGTCCGTCTGGTCTTAACCGGTCTAAATTCTTTGTTTTGTGGATAATTGGCTTTGGCTTGCCAATTTCTCATTAGTACTATACTTACTTATCTCTAAAGCTATACACCTGCTAAGTTATCTCTTTCTTCTTTTTTTTTTTTCTTTCTTTATTCTGCACATAAGCAACTAGTTAGCTACATACTAGCTATTACATTGTATAAAAAGTTATTCATATTAGATTATATGGGTATCAAAAGTTATAAGCATCAAGTTATAGGTGTAGAAGCTATGATTCAGGCTATATAAGTAAAAGCTATGATTCAGACTACATAAGTATAGAAAGCTATGTTTAAGGTTATATTGATATTCTTTAAGTCACATTGATAAAAGGTCATGATTTGGGTTATATTGATATTAAGGGTACATAGAAATCTTATAACCCAAGCTATATAAGCACTTTGTTGGTGTGACTTGAGTTACACCGACATCAAAGGACATGAACATCAATTCAAATTTTGAAAAATATAGTGAAAAATAAGCCACTGAAAAACATGCTCTTTCTAGACAGCCAGAAAACCCTTTGTAAATCACAGAATCACATCGAGTCCAACTCCTGGCCCTGCAGAGCACCATCCCCAAGAGTCACATCATGTTCCCAAGAGCATTGTCCAAACACTTCTTGAACTCTCTCAGACTGGTACAGTGACCACTTCCCTGGGGAACCTGTTCAGTGCCCAACCATCCTCTAGGTGAAGAATGTTTTTCTAATATCCAACCTAAACCTCCCCTGATACAACTTCAGGCCATTCCATCGGGTCCTGTCACTGGGCACCACAGAGAAGAGATCAGTGCCTGCCCCTCCTCTTCTCCTCACACAGAAGTTGCAGACTGCAATGAGGTCTCCCCTCATTCTCCTTTTCTCCAGGCTGAACACACCAAATGACCTCAGCCACTCCTTGTATGGCTTCCCCTCAAGGCCCTTCACCATCTTTGTTGCCCTCATTTGGACACTGTCTAACCGCTTTGTAGCCGTCTTACATTGTGGCACCCAGAGCTGCCCCCAGCACTGGAGGTGAGGCCGCCCCAGTGCAGAGCAGAGCAGGACAATCCCCTTCCTTGCCCAGCTGGCGATGCTGTGCCTGATGCCCCCCAGGACACGCTTGGCCCTCCTGGCTGCCAGGCCACTGCTGACTCGTGTCCAACTTGTCACTGACCAGGACCCCCCAGGTCCCTTTTCGCAGCACTGCTCTCCAGCACCTCTATTCCCCAGTCTGTCCATACATCCAGGGTTGCCCCAGCCCAGGTGAAGAATCCAGCAATTTCCATTCTTGAACTTCATCTGGTTGGTGATTGCCCAGTCCTCTGATTTGTCCAGGTCTCCCCGCATGGCCTCCCTGCCTTCAAAGGAGTCACCAGCTCCTCCCAGTTAATTCTGTGATAAACATAGCAAATTGCATCTTTGAAAGGAATTACAGGCTAGCTATATTGTGAACTAGCAAATCGCATCTCTACTGTACAAATCATGTATCCAAGGAGTTTATGCAAATGGTTTCTTGCAGTACCTGGTCTCAAACCCTGCTTGCAAACAAAAAGATGGGATTCAATGCATTTCCCTGATTTTCAGCATCAAGGCACCACACTACAGGGGAGTGTGGAGGAGCATGGGTTCGCAGAGACTCTTCTGCACTTCTGCCAGGAATCAGCTGTACTCAGAGTATTAAAACTCTTGTGAACAGGTAAGTTAACTATGAGCTGCAGATTTTTAAAGGTCTCCACTGTAAATTTATCATCATTTCTGTTTCTCTAGCAGCTTAAATGTGCAAGTAGCATTCACAGTGTATTACTTTTGAAGTATCTCAATAGTCTCATTTGACATTCCTGTGTTGGGTTAACTTTTTCCTGTTAAAGAGAGAGAAGCTGCCCTGGAAACCTTGAAGCTTGATCTTCTTACACATTCCGAGGTCTAGGATTAACCTTAACAAGGTGTAAATTTTGCTCCAATAATGGTTTAGATTTACTTCAAAATAAATTTCTTGGATTTACCTCATGATTTTCTTCAGAAGTAGACCATTATCTGAACCTAAGCTCATGTTTTATTCTCCTGATCACTTAGCCACATCATTTTGCCTCTGCAGCATGTAAATACAGAAACAAAAAAGAAAAGAAAGAAAGTAAAAAGTAAAAAGAAAGGCAAAAGGAGGGAGAACAGATTTTTCTGTTTGACAAGAGTTTTTCAGTGCACAGTAAAGACATAAAAGCTGTGTTTGTCATATACATCTGCTTGCCTTTACAGACATTTCTTCTGACTCAAGGTCTAATTTTGGAACTTATAAGGAGATGAGAACTGGTAATATAAACATTCCTCTCTTCTCCTGAATTTCAAAATAAACAAAACCAAATTTTTCTTTCTTAGATAATGGATCCTTCAAACCCAGTGGCATATGCTGGTTTGGTTTTAAATAATTTTACAATTCTTTTGCACTTATTTAGTAAGTTGCCATTTTGGTATTCCAAGAGCTTCAGATTAGAGCAATAAAGTTCCACCATGTTTTCTAAGATACCATGGTAGTTTTTTATCTCATTTGCCACTGATAATATCCATAGTACAGCTACATACTAGGATATGTAGATTGATATATTGAAGCTCTACGTATGTTGAAGTGTCATCATTCATGAATGTTTAAATGGATACCTGCCTTGATGTCCCATTTAGTGAAATTAATTGATTTCGTTAGTATTCTGCAAAGGCTTCTATGTGTCATGGTGGCAGAGAAACAAACTCTTCCTACAGATACACATAAACATTATGGAAAAAGCTAGCAATTTGACTCGAAGAACACTGAATAAAGAGATTCAAATCATCTAGAAACTCTAACATTACAGTAAATATATGCAGTTGCACTAGAAATATGGGATTTATCTTTTTATCAGGAAGACAGTTTAGGAGTGGGTGAAACAGTAATATTCAGGGGACAGAGGACTAGACAGAAGATAAGAAAAATCCTCAATGGCTCCATTGCCTTGTACTTTGAAGAATAGTTTAGGCTATCACCACATGAATATAATACACTGGTATTGTTATTAACAATGCTTCCAATTTATAGTCACTTTGCACTGGAAAAAGATCTTCTTTCATAAAGTTACTAAAAAATTATTGATCGTAAGTGTATGGTTGAGTAGACCTCCATTTAACAAGCTACTCATCCAGTTTGCAAATACCTCAATGTACATAAATTGCTTTTACCTTTAACTCAGGCAGTTAGAGAGTATTCAGGATTATTTTGCTGGATCATTTTCACTGGAAGGATAACACTTGCTTTATCTCTGCATATACTGGTTGTGCAAATCATCTACCCAGTCCTGTTTCTTAAATACAGTAATAACACACAACAGCAGGAGGGTAGCCTCCACACTCAGAAGCCCAAGTTCTTTTTCTGGATAAGTCTGAGTTCAAAACTTTTGATCCATGTTGAATTGCAAGTATAGATTTTACTGGTATATTCTTGTAGTGGAATATAGGCAGGAAAATAATGTGATGTTTACTATTTTTTGTTAAATGAGAAGTATGTCATTCTAGAAGAGCAGTAACAGAGAATTGTGTGTCATTAAGTAATATGAATTAAAACTCCAGTAAAAGATTTGAAGTGGGCTGTAAGCCAGTGACTAAGACTTGCTCTTTCTTTTGGGTTACCCTTCAAGTCACAGGACTAGAGCTCTCCAATGCTCTTTCTAATCTCCTGGTTGCTTTCATACACCTATGCTGTGTGATTCTCATGCAACCAAATGAATTCCCCTTCCCTGTTCTAAAAGTCACTCTGGTCTGATCATCCACTAGAGTGGAGCTGAAGCCTTGCACAACTAGGTCAATACTTTACCTCCATGACACAAATCAATGACCTAGTGAAAAGTATTTTCCCAGTATTGTCCCATGGGTGAGCCATGCACTAGTAGGCTCTGCCTCTCTGCGCAAGTGGTATATGCAGCTGTCTCATCCTTTTCATCAGTTTCTCCTACTCTCCCTCCTAGTCACTGGTGCCAGTGATTATTGGGTCTGGATGCTGCAAGTTCCAATTTAAAATTTTGCTTTAACATCAGGCTACGTTTAATTGGCATTTTCCTAATCTCCTACTCAATCTCTCCACACATTTGCCTTCCTCATAGCCTGTTTTGTTCCACTCTTGGCCCTCACTGTTGCTTCCACCTTCACCTTGCACTAGCAAGGTATTACCACAGCCCATGCTGGAGCCATAATTAGGTTTCCCAGGTAAGAAGGTCATTTGGTAGGTCCTTTCCTGGTTCCCTCTTTTGTCATTTTCTGGGCACAGAGCCAGGACTTGGGCGTTTTGCCAGCACACATGCTGCTCTTCCACCCCACCCTGGACCTCATGTGTTCCTGCCTACCTCACCTCTGGAGCCATGCCGGGGACCACACCCCTCTCTACACCCCTGCTTGTGGAGCCACTCCTGGTCCTGGCCACAACACCTCTGTCAGCCCTGCCTGGGAAACCATGCCCAGAGCTGGGCTCCTCCACACGCCCTTGGCCCTGTGCTTCCCTGCGAGCTTCCTCCATGCGTTTTCCCAGCAGTGGAACACAGCTTGGGTCCATCAAGCTGATGTGTTGAATTTTGAATGCAAACAAAACAGATATACAGATACATTTATAACTTATTCTGCCTGAGAACAGGAGAGAACACAGGCTGCATCAATCAGACATCTAACAAGTAATGGATTTTTAATTGATTTGTAGGTTTACAGTGATACACCATCCCTGGACATATTTGGCTCCTCCATAGGTATGTCTGCTGGCACAGGGGCTCCTCTCCTCCCGCAACAGGTCTTGCAGCAGCAGAACATGATCAGCCCTTGCACTGGGTCTGGCTGGGATGGAGTTAAGTTTCTTCATAGCCTACTGTGTTTTGTGTTTCGGACTGAGGCAGTGTTAGTAACACACCAGTGTTTTGGATGTTGCTGAGCAGTGTTTGCACAGCCCCAGGGTTGCAAACACTGGTTGTTTTTTTTTTTTTTTGCCTCTATTCTGCCCCACCAGCAAATAATCTGGGGGTGCACAGGAAGCTGGGAGGGGACACAACCAGGACAGATGACCCAGATTGACTGAAGGGATTTTCCATGCCATACAACATTGTGCTCAACTGTGAAAACAGTGAGAAAGAGAGATGTTTGTGGTTAAAGCATTTGTCATCACAAGTAACTGTTATGTGCGGTGAGATCCTGCTTCCCAGGAAGTAGCTGGACACCTTCTGCCAATGGGAAGTAGTGAATTAATTCCTTATTCTGCTTTGCTTCCATAAATAGCTTTTCTTCACCTATTATACTCTTTATCTCAATCTGAGTTCTCAGTTTTTGCTCTTCCAAGTCTCTCCCCCATCCCTCTTGGGAGAAGTGAGCAAGGGATTAGGTGGAAGCTCAAGGTCAGCCACTACAGCACACAAATTACTTTTGCCTTGGCTGACAAAATCTTTTTGTTGTCCTGAATGAATACAGATCTGTTCTTTGCCACCAGGGCTGATGGAAAGCAGGAACACGTGGCACCATCAGGACATGGAGGAAGAACTGGTTTTGCCTCTCATATTGAATGAGAAGGTATTTGAATGAAAAAGTATTTCTGGTCGTCTGACTTAATCATCCATGACAAGGGTTAACTGCAAAAGCAAAGAATTATTTCTGCCTCCTTTTTGAGCATCTTCTACCAAGCATCACAATATCAAGGAAATCAAGGTGAGAGGAAAAATTTTTGCTGTTCTGGGTAGCAGGACTCAGCTCCTCCTTAGAAACTGTTTGCTTTTACATTACCAATCTTCTCATCCCCATCCCCTGGACAGCATATCCAGCTCCTAACAAGATCATGAAATTTAAGATCACATAAAATGTAGATACTATTACCAGAGGCTGTCCATGCAGGGGAGAAAAGTTAAGGGTGATAGGCAGCTCCTAACTGCCTCCATATTAATTACTTGTCCAGCTGGGAGCTGCTGGCAGCTGCTGCTATTGTTGAATAATAGTGTGTCACCCAGGTAATGCAACGTGTTGCTTTTCAATGTGCTACAACACTTAGGTAGTCCATTCTGCCATATTACGGTAGTCAATTCTGTAAGTGCCATTTTCTATTTCCTGGGGCAGCAACTGATCCCCAAAGCAGGATGTCAGGTGTCCTGGTGTTGCAAAATGTGGAATATATAAAATTTTCTTAAGAAAGGATGTTCTCTGATATTTTATCTTTATGTACTTTCAAGCCTAATCAACAAGAAAGGAAATTTAATCTGTGAAACAAACAGCAGCTAACAAGCTCTAAGTGATGTCTGGGTGTTAGAAGGACAAATTAGTTGTCAGTAGGACTGCATTGTTAAGGTTTGGGCTTGACAGGCTTCAAAGAGCTCAGAAGGGAGGTTACCAAAGCTTGGGAAGAAGAGTGTACCGCTGATACTGGACACAAAGAATGTGCAATCTTTGGGCCACCAGGAAATTTGGCAGAACTGACACGATAAGGAAAAAATTAATAAAGCCAACTCAGCAACTGTGCTGAATCAGCTTCAACTGGGGAAAGGTAATTCTGGTAGTGGGAGACTGACCATGACTCAGGGCCCACCAACTCCCAAAGCCCAAAACTCAGGAGAAGAGAAGAGAATGACTGGGAACCATTAACAAGTAGAAGATTAGCACAACTATATAAGGATCTCTATACTGCAATAAGTCTGGTATACAAGGGCCTGCAGGGTAGGCAAGTCCTTGGAAATTAGCCCATGAGAGTAGATAGAATTTCCATTCTATATATGGCACAAAATCATTATTGTGCAATTTCACTGAATTGGTAATGTTGTTACCATGCCAGTCCAGTGGCAATATTTCCACCATCAAATCCAGACAAGTAAATAAATGTGATTGTTTACTGAACATGTGCATCTCATAAATCCCCTTGCCTTTAAAGCCAAGCCATTACTAAGGCTTTGCCCTCTTGGTTCTGTATTTTTCTTTTGCTCTTAAGGAAGAAACTTCTATGTAAATCTTGTAAGCTTGTAAATAAAACAAGAAGTTAAAACTGATTAAGTTACTTTGACATCTCTTGTGCCATCAAAATTACTTTTACTAGCATTTTTGTGCTAGTAATCAAAGAAATCAGAGTCATCCTATCTTCATAGTGTTATAAAACTTGTGTGTGATTCTTTCATCTGATGAAATAGACCAGTATAAGGCAAAATTTATGGACAGTATTACAGGAAAATGAGAACATACATACATTTTTCATCATGTCACTGGTCACCATACCAAAAAATACCAGAAAATGCTGCAATTATATCAATATAACTTGACTATATACTTGAATATAACTATAATTTATATATATAGATATGTGTGTGTGTGTGTAGCCTCTAATGCCTTCCCTGTGGAGTATTGATACAATTTCTCAGTTTTTCATTATTCCTCATGAAAAAATAAGTAATGGATTTCATAGCACAGTCACTTTTTAATGCACAGAAACTTCACGTTCTTTTCAGTATGAAATACAAAGTCTGTATGGTCCATTAACAAAGTGATAATTTGCAAGACACCTACCAATGTAGTTACTTCAATTGGAACAGGAAAACTTCTTAATTCTGCATCCCTCCAGGACCCAGGGTTTTACTTAGTCTGCACCAAATATTTTCAAATAGAGGTTGACAAAATTAGAACAATTCAAGCACAGATTTACCCAGAAGGAGAGCACCAAAGGGGCTGAAGTTACCTTGCTAACATTACAAGCTGTCATCTCCAGTGCTCCCCACTAAAGAGCTCTGCAGAGCACACAGTTCTCCCTTACAGGCTTACACAGACCAACTATTCATAAGCGGCTGGATTAGGTGCCACAATAAAGGTAGCCAGGATGTTGTGTGGGTGAAAGCTAGGAATGGAACAACAGAGCTAGTTTACAGGAGAGCTGCTTGTTTAGCAGAAAATCTAATACCACAAGAATGGGGTAGGCTAAATAAAAGAAAAGGCATTCAATTTTGCTTCATTGTTTCTAATGTACTGAAGTTGGTTCTATTTCCCCACCTACTTAAATCCTCTTCTTTTACTGCCAGGTGCACTGGAGAGAGTCCTTTGCTTTCAGCCACTCTGTACTTATCCAATTCTTTTAATTTAATCCTGTTATTAATATGCAGAGTTGCTACTTCAGTTTTTAATATGTTTAAATCCTTCCAAGCTGACCTCTTTTGCCTTTGCACCTTTGTTGCCAAACAAGGGTTGTCTGGGGAACTTGTAACACACAGCTCTCAGCAAATAGCCAAAGCAAGGCAGCCTCCTCTCCCTCATGCACCTCCTGGTAATGTTCTGTCTTCTCAAACATGTGTTACTCTTAAGCAGATTTATAGGTAGAAATAGAAACTGAATTAGATAACAGAAGTGTACAGTTTAACTCCAGGGTTTGTAAATCTCACTCAGGAGCTAGTTCCTTCCTTTCACAGAGTTCCCTCTCCCTCCTCCTTCAAGACCTCCGTACCAGTTGCACATGCAAATCAATGAACTGTGAAGCCAGTTAGGTATTTAGCATGAATTCATCAAGCAGAAAAGCTTCATCTCTCCCATTAGTGCCAGCAAAGTCCCCTGTGTTACATGTCACAGTCACAGTCATGTAATGCATGCCCACTGTTTCCTCAGTTCCCCACATTAAGATCAGGACTGGAACCACACCCGGCTACATAGTAAATTTTCAATGGTTTCATTTGGATAGCCATTCATTTCCATCTCTAATACTAAGGCCCCAAAGTTTCTATCAGATTTTCCAACTACAACTCCGTTGCACTCTGTGTTATAAATAGTACAATAAGGCTGTTGTTATCTGGGGCCCAGCACTGAGGAGCTCTGCAAAAGTGACGGTGCAAAGCAAATTTCAGATTTGTCACTGAAACAGAGCAATAACATCCTGCTGGACTTTATTTAATATATTACACATATGAATTAAAGAGCTAATCATCCTGTGGAAGGAAAAAACATATGTATTTCCTGATGCTACTTGAATTAGAATTATTAAAGACAGTTATCACAAAGGATTTATCTATACTGCTTACATATTTAATTTATAAGATGGAAGGGGAAAAAACTAATTTACAAAAAGATTCTGTTCAAAATATAACCTGTATTTATACAGTATCATTTCTCATTAAGTATTGGGTATTCATTTCTCAAGGAATTTAATTAAGTATACTTGATGAGAGAGTGAACAGAAGTAATTGACAAGACTCATTAAATTCCCCTTAAAACATACAGCTATGGACTTCAGTGGGAGTTAAATCAAACCTTAAATTAAGAGCCAGTTTGCCTCAAGATTAAAACAACATTTGTTCCAAAGCCTGGGGACAGTTTGTTCAATTTTATACTGTATTGGTATTCTTCTTTTATTAAGTGCACAAACAGGTAGGATGAGATTCCTCTCACCTAACTTTAGATGTATACAGTTTACAATTTGGAGCTAGTCATGCCAGACTCCATTTATACTCAATGGAGAGAAACAGCCTCTTTTAAGGCATGATTCATCTGACCTATTGCCGCGGCGCGTGGTGATGGTGAGTTGCCGCAGCCTCTTGGAAGGGTCCCCCACCGGGAGAAGCCACTTCGGCGCAGAGGGGCTGAGGGCGCAGCCACACACACACAGCCCAGTGTTACAGGGCACACGAATACACTCACGCTATGAAGAGTACAGCGGCGGCAGGCAATGAAGGAGGCAGGAGGGCTTCCCCGTTTGCGTGTCCTCCACGGCTTTACTCCGGCGTGCAGCCCGTAACAAAGGCGCGGTGAACGGGAGCAGGGACGGAGACGAACCGGCGACCCCCCCGACGTGTTCCCCCTTAAGTACAGGGGGTTTCAGAGGGGCGCGGACATGGGGCGGTACATAGGTGGGGCTAGGGAGGGACTAAGGGGTAGGAGCCAATGGGGGTATGATTCAAAAGGAAACTTCCAGGTATGGGACATAAGGGTGGAGAACATGGGGACCGATCCCTGGCTGGTGAGGACTAGGGGGTTGCTGCGGGCTTGAAGCCATCCCACCAGCGAGACTTCTTCACTGTGGGCTTTGCTGGACCCTTCTTAGCATCCCTGCAGGATACAACAACCTATTTAAATGTCTACTTTAGAATGAGATAAATTGTGTACTATAACTATTTGGTCTTCATTGAAAATTGAAGTAATTAGGCTAATTCATTTAAAGGGAGCTGTCTGCAGCACAAGGGTTTACATTTAGTAAAATGATTACTTTCTTTGACAGATTAAGGTATTTAGACTCATCATCAATGTATGTAGAAGACGATAAGATAGTCAGTTGAACTGAAGCAGAAATGTATATTTTACCTGATCTTCCAGATGGAACTTGCTTGCTATACACAGAGCAAAGGTAAAATATTTTTTACTCAGTAATACTCTATTCTTCTGATCTACTATATTCATAGCTGACCAACATCAATAGTAACTGGTATTTAAAAGAAGGATGTGAATGGGCTACTCCTTCCCCTCCACTGTTAGGGGTATTTATGCAAACACAATAAAGTAAGGATTTTGCGTTATTCTTGTTATCCTCTTGCAATAAAAGGATTCTTGGAGTTAAGTGCTAAAAATGATCACAGAATTATCTGTCATATAATTAAATTCAAGACAATCTGCTGCTTAGCTGGAATGAAAGGCATTTTCACACCACAATTTGTATTAATTTCCTCTGGCATATTCACAGAGTGTAGCGGATTTGGTTCTTTCCCAGCCAACGCACCAAATTTGTAATGGTTTCAGCTTGCCTTTTTATCTTTTGTGAGATAGGAGATTTGGAGGAATGCAAAGCAGGCTCAAAACTTCAAGAATATGAAAAGTTTATTAACAGAACTAAAAGAAAGAAAAAGAAATAATAAGAAATTGAAGCAAAACTCCTCCATTTTGCTCCCACACCCTCTCCTCCCTTTTCTTTTTCCCAAACCAGCACAAAGGATAACAACACATAATTCTTGGTCAGTATTCACAGTTCCTAAGAATTTCTCCACTATCCAAGGAAACAGAGGTCTCCCCTGCCATCCGTGGTCTCCCAAACTGCACTAGCAACAGGCCGACAGCCCCCGCCCGGGATTAAACTGCCACCGGGGAAAAACATCTCTCCCATGGGAAGAAATCAGTTTCTTTACCATGGGCCACACATGGGGGTGGTAGCACAGATTCTTTCCCATGGGAATTTTTCTCTTCTTCTCCCTGTGTCCTATAAATAAAGATAAGGTTTGGATGTTATTGAAACTGTCTCTGGAAAGATGGNCGCCATTTTGGGTTTACTTGCTTTCTCTTTCTCTCTGACTTTGGAGATGCCACGATGAAGAATAATCTCTGTTGTACAGGCTTTATGATGAAAAAAACCCCCACTTTCTGTGTGCTGCTGGCTTCTTTGATGTCAGTCTCTCAGCTCCATCAGCCCTTACTAAGATCTCCGTGGGCCACGTGGCAGGGGGGGCAATCCTCAGAAGCCTCAGCCGGGTGGTTTCAGCTAATTGCAGTGATTATGGCTGTTCTTCAACTGCCGCGGCTCTGGAGGGATTCTCCCGCCGGAGTGCCGGCACCCCAGGGCCGTGCCCTGGCACCGGGGGGGAAAGAGCCGAGGCCGTTCCAGGAAAGCGGCTCCAGCCCCATGTCCTCCCCACTCCCGCAGGAACAGCACAACCAAAACAGAGGGAACTTCCTGTCTCCCCAAGCTTTAAATATGGAAATTCTGAAAAGCGCTACTGGTCAAATGAGCTGTCTGTCAGCTCAGGCTCAACCTACCACACAGAGGCATCCTGATTTAGCTATATCATAGTTGCTGTACCTTGTTCTCCAAAACAGAGCATGTAAATAAAGCCAGAGTTTTCTCTGGGGCATTAATAATTGCACTTGCTTCAAGGTTTAAACAGAGTATGATATGGTTTTAGCTCAAAACCAATTTTACTAAAGATATCATTAGATTTTCTGTTATGCAACTTTATTATAGATTGTGAATTTTTTTTATTGTGTTTCATTTATTTTAATTTTCTCAATTAAATGAAAATTGAAGTAATAATTTTTGTAAAATTTATTACCTTTCTTCTCCACCCAGCACTGGAAATCATTAAATTCTAAGGACACCAATCCCAGTTGCTGGTAGTGACTATCTCTGATAATCTGGTTATTAGTCTCTAGTAAAAGATGACCTGATAAATATGATGAAACAAACTTCCTCATGATGGCTTACATTTACATTTTGCAGTCAGTACACAGAAGCATTCTGTGTCTCTGCAAATGTTTGTTTTGAAGTGTTGTATGACATATATGCTATAAACCACTTGGAATCACAGAAGTATAAAGTAATCTAGATGGACTCTGGGACCTTGTCAGGTTGAATCCCCTCTCAAAGCAGGGCTAACTCTGATGTTAGATGCTCAGTGCCTTCCCCAGTTTCACATATCTGCAACTTTCCTAGACAACCTGTTACACTGTTGGATCAGCCATGATTCCATCATCAGAAGTGTTTAGGGTCAGGAGGGGTGAGGTTTTGAGCAACTTGATCTAGTGAAAGATGTCCCTTCCCATGGCTGGAAATGATCTTTGAAAGTCCCTTTCAACCTAAATAAATCCAGGATTTTTTTCTTTTTTAATAATGGTGAATAAGAATTTTTTCATGGAATTTATGTCCATTATTACTTGTCCTTTTGTGTTGGACCTCCAAGGAGATCTGTAACCATCCACTAAAAAGTTGTACACAAGTAAATCCTCTTAACCTTTTCTTCAGGCTAAACAAACCCATTTGTCTCAGCCTCTACTCATGTGTCACAGGCTGCAGCCCCCTGGTCAGCTTTATGCTCCTCTACTGGACTTGTCCCCGTATGCTAATGTTTCTTGTATTTGGGAGTCCAAAACTGGACACAACATTCCAGATGCAGCCTCTTGAGTTCACAAGGAAGTCACTTTCCCTGGCCTGCTGGCTACACTCTTAATAATGCAGCCCAGCATGCAGTTAGGCTTTGTTGTTGCAAAGGCACATTGCTGGCTCATGTTTGGGTTGTTCACCATGACCCCCAGATCCTTTCCCAAAAGACTCTGTTCTAGCCTGTCAAATTATGTGGTGGCATTGTATCATAGAGCTTAGATGAAGCTTTACTTGCCTTTTTTAACTGTCTTTTTTGGTTGATTGGTTGGTTTTTTTAATTTGCCTTTTTGAACTTCGAGAAGTTTCTGTCAGGCTATTTCTCTAGCCTGTTGAGATCCCCCTGAATAACTGCCCTGCCCTCCAGCATGCCATCTTTTCCCCACAATTTAATGTCACCTGCTAATGAGGATGCATTCCATTTCATCATTCAGGTCATTAGTTAAAGAAGAAGTTAAATACCACCAGGGCCACAATCTAATGAAGAAGAGTACCACTCCTAACTGGCTACCAGTTAGACTTTCAGCTACTAACCAGAACTCTTTGAGCCTGATGGTCCAGTCATTTATTTCATCAACCTCATAGTCAACCCATCTGGTCCATATCTCTCAAACACAGTTGCAAAGATACAACCAAACATGGTCTTGATAGTCTTGCTGAAGTCAAAATAGCCAATATCAATTGCTTGCCTTTCTTCCCCAAAGCAGACATCATTGAAGGCAGCCAAGTATCTGTGGTAAAGCCACACTGGCTGCTCTAAAATTGTGTCAGGGTTTTGGGGTTTTTTTTTGTGAAAAAACAAATATATCACCCTACACAACTATAGTAGTTCCAGGGACTACAGATGGCTTTATGATTGTGTTCTAGTTTAACCCCATCCAGCAAGTAAGCTGACTCCCAGAGGCACAGAATCAGAAGAATAAAAGTGAGAAAACTTGTGGGCTGAGATAAAAACAGTTTAATGGGACAGAAGAGGGAGTAAATAATAAAAGTCTTAATTGCCATAATAATAGGAAATAGAATATACAAGTGATACACAATGCAGCTGCTCACCACTTGCCAAGTGATGCCCAGCCATTTCCCCAGAGCAGCCCCTGGCCAGCTTTTGCCCGAATTTATATACAGCATGATGTCATGTGGTACTGAATTATCCCTTTGGGGTCAGCTGCCCTGGTTTTGTCTCCTCCCAACTTCTTCTGCCCCTCCAGCCTTCTTGCTGGCAGGGAATGAGAAGCTGAAAAGTCCTTGACTTGGTAGAAACACTATTTAGAAACCTAAAGACATCAGTGTCATCAACGTGTTATCATACTAAATCGAAAACACAAGATACCAGCTACTAAGAAGAAACTTATCTATCTATCCCAGCCAAAACCAGGTCAGATGCAGCAGTCAGATTTGGGCTAGGTTTTATGTAACAACACATGCAGAGAGAAGCACAGGGACATTTGAGCTATATCTTCGCTGTCATACAAGATTTGACTTGAATTTGCATGCCTTGCCTATGCTTCTCATGTGCTAGTTCACATAAATCTGAATCTAGCATAAGCATGAAAGCTGACCAGATAAGAAATTAAGGTACAACTAGAGAAGTTTTGAGTTTGGATCTAATTCCTGAAAGCAGTTTGGATGCAAAAATGCAGTTTGAATGCAAAAATTGGTCTACTCCCAATCCTATAAAGGTGTCCCATCACACAGAGCAGCCTCATCTATCCATCTGTATGCCCTCATATCTTGACACCACTCTGCTTCAACTCTGACACCCCTCTTTTAGCTACTGCTGGTGAACTGCAAAATTTTTAAGACTCTGATGATGAAGAACAGTCTGGTATCAAGAGGGGATCTGTTGGCTCCTAAGGATTCAACTTTTAGTAGTAAATATCCAAAAACTATTTGAGGACAGCTACTCCAACGAAATCTCATGGCAGCTGGTCAGAAGGCATAAAAGAAGCTAAACCCTCAGGAACTTCTTATCTAAGACAAGGAGTCCTCCGCATCTACATGAAACACATATTCCTTATTGCAGCCAGTTCTATTAGATCAATTTGATGATCCCTCATTCTTGTATTTGAAGAAATGCCCAAGTTAATTCCTTTCCAACATTTCCATACCACATAGAAATATAGAATATATAGAACTCCATATTCTAATTCCCTCATTTATATGGAGAATATATATTAATTTATATTCAGAATATATATTCAGAAATCTATGTTCATATGGTATAGGAATATGTAATATAATCTATGTTCCATACAGAATTCCATATTCATATATAAGCTGTAAGAAAACTATGAATTTTTTTTCCTTTTCTAATAAATTCCAATATTTGGGTTCCTTTTCTCATGTTTTTGCAAGTTATGCATCTCATAAAGACCTTGAATCCAAATGATAATAGTCAGCTAAGAATCCCTTGCTTACTGGTGAAAGCTGCTTGCATGTGAAGCCAGGATTTTTTTCCTAGTCATTCTGTCTTACAAAAGCCTCTTGTGGTCCCTCACAGTATGCCTTTGTCCTGATTGCCCTGAATATCTTCATATCACAAACCTTCCCACCACACCAGCAAACTTGCCCACCTCACTGCTCACTTCTTTTCCAGGTCACCTAAGAGCGTGCACAGAGCTTTGGGAAAATCGGTGGTTACCAGTGGTTGTGACCAGTTGTCACTGGTGACCGTCTTCCTCTATAATAAATAACCTGTCCTCTTCCCCTCTGTTTCCCAAGTTTTAAACTGTTATTTACCCATAAAATGACTTTTTATTTAATCTCATGGCTACTAAGTTTCCTTGGAAGCTGTTGATGATGGTACTATGAAATGTCTTCCTTCAGAAGTGCAAGCAGATTGCATCAACTTGGCTGTCTTTGTCCAAATATTTGCTGCCATCCTTCAAAAAGAGCACTGTGAAGTAGGAGTTTCACTTTTAGAAGCTACACTGAGTCTTCCATAGTGCTTCTTTTAGATACCAGTCATTGATCAGCCTTACAGACTTTCTGATGATCTTCTTGATATGCTGAAGAAGGATTTAGTCCTCATTTAGAGATCTTCAGCAAGTTGCTCCTCCCAGGTATTTTTTTAATTATTATTTTTTAATATGTTATCAGCCAGGATTTACGAATTTTTCTATTTTCCTCATTTGGATATGACTTCAGTGCTTTGAAGGTTGCCTTCTTGCTTCTGATGACATCTCTTCCTTATTGTTTAGTCATACCTGGTTCTTTGTACCTTTACTCAAGCCTGTCTTAATAGGTTGCATGCACTAGCGTACGACCTAAATATATTAAATGCAAAATTCTGCTGTGTCCCAGGTATTGGCCTCTGGTGATTATGTTTATGCACATATTAATTAAGGAGCAAGAGAAGGTTGCCTAGTTTCTGCCAAGAGAGCAGATATTATATGCAGTACTATCCAACTTATGGCTCTGACAGTCAAGACATCAGACCTGTAACAAAGGAGAAAGCCTGTAAAATTTCAACCAAATTTGTTTGCCCTCCCTTTCTCAGCAGTGGTTTTATACTCCAGAGCTGTAAATGTAACAGTGTGCTTCATATGCCTCTCTGGACTGCAGCCCTATGCAGCAACCCCCTACAAGCCCAATCTATCTTGCCCTGTGAGGGATCCTACTCACAATATTCTCTTCTCTCCAGTCCAGAGAACGTGCAGTCCCAATGAGCATTACAAATGAAATAAGTGATTAACTGAATCCTAAAAATAAGGGAGGAAGAAGGACAGACAGCCACTCATAAAGAAAAAGCAAAACAAAGGAGTGTCATGGAGTCATTTCGCAAAGCAGTGCCAAATACACAGACAGCAGTGTCATGAACTGTCAGGCTCAGACTGCAGCCACCATTTCAGAGACCTCTCTCACAACCACATTTCCTTGCTGCTATGCAATGCTAACATACTTTTGAGACATCGCTCTTACCTTTCTTCTGGTAGGCAAAAACCAGATCATATTTTGCTATGATGCTCTTATGTCATTCTAAGGGATCAACAAGTCTATTTCAGCAGAAACAGCCCTGTATAGGAAATGAATTGAGGAGTCCATATTGACAGTGTATGGGGTAGGAAGGCCTTGGAGCAAGAGGCAGCAGCAACAAGCAGTACTTGTAAGGTGAGGAAATGTGCTGTGTGGGCAGAGCAGAGTCTAAAAGTGGGGGAAGGGAGTAGCCCACATTCCAGGGATGGGGAGGACAAAAGAAGGAAGTGAATGACAGACTCGGCAAGAGGAAGTGCTTGAGGAGATTGTGAAAAGGAGTAGTCTGCAACGACACAGGCAGCAAGATGTGACTTGTGAATGCCGTGTACCTTGAAGACTGGCTGTCCCTGTGGGAGCAGATCTGCTGCCTGTGGCATTTACAGGGTGGTCAGTGATGGTCTATGCTCTGCAGCCTGCTCAGCCTGGTCTTGGCTCCCTCCTTGCCTTACAAGAGGCTGGATAGCACACAAACAGCTACAAAAACACAAAGAGTATTTGGATGTTTATGTCCAGGCAATCTTCAAAGTGCACCACTTCACAGCTGAAATGCCTAAATGAAAGTCCAAAGCTCTTTTGAAGTGGGAGTTGAGGGCCCAGTGAAAGATTCTGGAGGATGCCCACTGCTCAGTGGAAATGCTGACCTGTGGCAGAGGGAACCATACACTGCAAGCCTCCATGTCCCCTGAAACTCAGATGGATCTCCAGATGTTAACACATATCAATAAATAATGACTATTAGAATAAACTGAGGTATAAACAATGGGCTTTTTAAACAGAGGAGAGGCACTGCTTTTGTCCTTACAAGTAGTATGATCCAAGTATTTTTCACCTAGCCTAGTGTTAGAAATATTTCAAAAACAATAAGTAGATTTAGTACATTTTAAATGAAAGATGCTTCATATTTATTCTTTGCCTTGTCATGAAGCCATTCTCACTTAATGCAGGGAGTTAATTAAACCAGCCTTCACTAATCTGGCTGACCATTTACACAGTAATTAGTGCAACAGGAACAGACAAGACCTTACAGTTCTTTCAAGCCTCAAGGCTGATACGAGTCTCAAGGCCAATCGCTACAAGATTTAACCAACCCTTCAGCACATTCCTCTCTACTCCCTAGGTACAGACCAATTTTTAGAATCAATCCTTCTGGCTTTCCAGAACCCTACACTTTGAATTCCTCCACTGAGAATAAGTGGAGTTAGCACCACCCATTAGTACACCAGTATTTGTGAAATGCAATTTTGAAGAATTTGCCCTATAATTAAGGTATGTGTGTCAGCATCCTCTTCAGTGGCATTGGCAATTAACATTACTAATGATGTCTCATGTCTGCAGCCTCTCATATGCTATTTTGGCCCTCTGTTTCAGGTTTTTAAACTGGAAAACACTACTTATTTACAAGAAACACTTCTATATCTTCCTGGAACAGCTGTTAGCTAAAAACCATGGAAAAAATTCAAAGCATGTATCTTATCTTAGGTTTATGGAGCAAAAATTAAAGCATATAAGGTGCAAGAGACTCTAAACACTGGAATACAGGCAGTGTTTTCTTGCCATCATGATCCATATATGAAAAAGACATAAATTGTAAGTGAGGTGGAGTAATGAGAAGACATTTAGAAAAGTGGTTATTTTTCACAAAATAAATTTCTGGTAAAAGACTCCATAGATAGGAGCTCTTTCTAGTCATGGTCGAACACACATTTTGTAATGTTTATGTGACATACCAAAGATGCTGTGTAAAATGAAGGTCTTCTTATTATATAAATGGCTGTGCCCAAATCTCTAAACATGCTGGATAAAATCCATTGAAATAATTATTGCTGTGAAGTCTTGCATTATCCCTCTAAAGTCATTAGTGTACGTACTTGTCACTCTTCTAAACAATTCCATTGCTTTGTACACAACAAAAAACATTTTTCTCATTATCTGAAAGACTATACATTGCTTATACATTAAATAAACATCTTGTCCCTGCTTCCCTCTGCACTAAAAATATGCCAACAAATATTTTAAAGATGGGAAGAAAAAAGTACCAATTAATCAGGTTTCTAGAAATGGAGAAAAAGACTGACAGAAACTTAGAAACACAATTCCATTCTTGACTTACAGGCAGGATAAATACAGTTATAGATAGTCACTAAATTTGTGGGGAAATGTCACCCTTTATTTGTAAGAACTGTAATACTTAATGTTATGTAATACATAACTTCCTTTGCAAAATCGTAAGAAAATGCACAGCCTTCCCATATATTCTGTATGCATGTATTTATTTTTCACCATAGAATCACAGAATGGTTTGGTTTGGGAGGCACTTTTAAAGGTCATCAAGTCCAATCTCCTGCAACAAACAGGAACATCTTATAAGTTTGCACAAGAAGTTAAAAGACCACAACTCACCAATAAGATGAAACATTGTTTTTAAGGCAAGTGTGGGCAGTGATGAGCTTCATTGCAATGGATGTGCAGAAAAAAATGTTACTGTGTTTTGCCCCAGCTGTGGGAGCAGATCCAGCATGATGCAGAAGCACAGTGAGCAATTTCTTCCCATATCCTGCAGGTGCCAGTCAGAAAGGGAGAGTGATGTCTAATTCACTGTGTGGGAGACTCCCTGGGAGAACTCCATGCACTCAGCTTCTGCTGGTGAAACAGTCACTCTGTTATGCTCAATGCAACAGAATGGGAAGGACAGGATATATGCTCTTAGAGGGAAGTTCTCCTAGTGCATCAGTGTTGGGGTTTTAAGAGTTCTCTTTTTATTTTCTTTTGAAAGAATTTTTTCCCCACACATGTACATTGCTGAGAGGGAGTCATTGCCAAGGTACTTGAGGGAGACAAAGGACTTCGCTGGGGAGGAGCCCCGGACAACTGGCCCCCTTTTACCTAGGAAGAGGGGGTTGGGCGGGGCCCCCTAGTTTCACTTGTGATCTGGCGTTCAGAGGGGAAGGAGGCTGCATCGCTGTGGAGAGAATTCACCATCACCGCAGGCTTCTACCTTCTGCTGCTTTCCTCCAACCGTGAGTGGGGCTCGCTCGCTGGAGCGGCTCTTGCACAGGGGACCCTATTTTTTTACACCCTACCTCACTAAAAGGAGACACCTTTCCACCATCTGCTGGGGTGTCTCAGGGAGACCCCTCCNTTTTTTATATATATATATATAAAAGTAAAGAACTGTTATTCCTATTCCTCATACATTTGCCTGAAAGCCCCTAATTTCAAAATTGTAATGATCTGAAGGGAAGGGGGTTGCATTTTCCATTCCAAGGGAGGTTTCTGCCTTCCTTACAGACACCTGTCTTTTAAAACCAAGACAATCAGGAACAGCTGTGGCTCTTGCACCTTTAGAAACAACGTGCTTGGACTTTACCCAGAAGCGTCTCTCATACACTATTAAAAATTCACCTTTTCTCTGTCGGAGACACACCCTCTCCACATCATAATTCTTCATAGTTTGCTTTCTTACATTTTCATCAATTCTCTCATAGCCTTGCTTTTGTTGTTTGGTTACCAGGAATCGGGTAAGTTCCTCTTTGGGTCAGACAAATGATGCCAGAAGCTTCATCAGAACAAGGAACCTCCTGCAACCTCTTATTCCCACTGTGCTCTAAGGCCCTTATTTCCACTTGCACCACTCAACCTCCTAATGGGGAAACATTCTCCCGCAGCCCCACATAAGCCTGCTGCAGGGTGGGAAGGTGGCTGTGTGCATCACAGCCCAGCTCCTGCTGCACACTGCTCTGCCTTTTTCCACTGACTCACTTTGCATAACAAAAACTGTGTTTTCTTTCATAGAATCAGAGAATGTTAAGGGTTTGGAAGGGACCTCAAAGATCATCTAGTCTAAACCCCCTGCTGTGAGCAGGGACACCTCTCACTAGACCAGGATGCTAAATGCTTTGTCCAACCTAGCCTTGAACATTGCCAGGGTTGGGGCATCCACAACCTTGCTGAGCAACCTGTTCCAGTACCTCACCACTCCCACAGTAAAAAAATTCTTCCTAATATCTAACCTAAATTTTACCTCTTTCAATTTGTACCCATTACTCCTTGTCCTACCACTACAGTTTGTAACGAAGAGTCCCTCTCTGACTTTCCTGTAGGCCCCCTTCTGATGTTGGAAGGTTTTTACATGGTCTCCACAAGAAACCTTCTCTTTTCCAGGCTGAACAGCCCCAAATATCTCAGCCTGAAATAGTTCACCATAATTCTCCTTCTCCATCTGCAGCTGGGCCATGAATAAAGCTCTTCTTTGATGGAAAAATTTGAAAGGATATTTTACAAAGCATTCAACTAGTACAGCATACTAGTCAGACACATACTTTGGAGAGACACGGCAATTCGTGGTGCTGCCACCAGCACAGAGCTGAGTTGCATTAGAGCCGTTACAATGGAATCAGGATGAAATGACTTCTGAAGTGTGATTATTACTCCCAGGTCAAGAACTTATGTTCTCTACTATTTCTTCAGGAAAACTTTAAAGGAGAGTAAATAGCAAACACAGGAAATACTGCCCCGTTCTTCCCTCGTGGAAAAGTTGCCGCTTTGCATCCACTCCGCAAGACTACGGGCACGTCCTCTTGAAGCGGCGGGACGCGGCGGGCTCCACGGAGGGGCTGCCGGGGACCGAGCGGCGCCTGGGCGGAGCGGAGGGGCCGCACTCAGGTGCCGCGGAGAGCCGGGCACAGACGTGGCGGGGCTGCCTGGCGAGAACCGCGCCGTCACCTCCACGGGAAACCGCAGCGGCCCCCCCGTGCGGGCATGTGCTCCCCGAGCAGCGCCAAAGCAAACATCGCGCCGAGCGCTCAGCGCATCACACGATTCAACCGCGGGCCGCGAGCGGCGGGACACGAGCACGGGGCAAGCGGCGACTCCAAGGCCAGTGTTGACTCCGGTTCCGGCTCCGGCTCCGGCCCCGACAGTGGTACCGCCTCCCCGCTCCTCCCTGCCCTGCCCTGCCCTGCCCTGCCCCGCCCCGCCGGGCTGCGCTGCGATCGCTCCGGAGGGAGTTGCCCAGCACGCGCCGGGGCGGTTCCGAGTGGTGGCCGCTCCGGCTGTCGCCGTTCAGGGACACGCGTGTCCCGCGGTGCCGGCGTGCGCGGTCCGCCCGGCGTCCGGCCATGCTGGTGTGGCTGAACGCTCCGCGGGGGTCAGCGCTGCCCTCCCGCCTCCGCCCGCCCGCCCGCCGATAAGCAAAGCCATGATCGCGGCGCCCCAGGGGCCAGATCTCAGTTTTCTGAACGAGGAGGAAGCCAGGGCGATTTTCCAGGTGCTGCAGAGGGACGCGGAGCTCCGGCGGGCAGAGAAGGACAGAGTCAGGTACCGGCTTTCACCCCCGTCCTGTCGGTGCCCATCGCGCCCCCTCGGAGGTGGAGGGCGCGGAACGGGGTTTGCGGAGGGCGCACGGCCCCAGCCCGGCGGCGCGGGGAGGGAGTGGAGCCGCGGCCGCTTCATCCCGACGGGAAGAGCGGGAAAGGGGGCGACGAGCGGGCGCCTCGCGGGGACGGGTCTGCGCCGGCCAAGGCAGCGCGGCAGGGAGAGCTGAGCTCCCGGCGGTCCTGCCGGGGCATCGGGGAGCGCCAATGCCTCCCGACAGCGCCGGCTGCCGCCGGAGCCGTCCGGCCGGGCACCGGAAGCATCGGGACGTTTGGGAAATGCATGTTGTGACAAAGGCGGCTCTGAGTCACGGCTGCGGCTCCCCGTGGCACCTCTCCTTCCCTGGGGAGGAGAAGGAGTCTGCTTCTGTGCTTCACCGTGCCGCTGGCATGGGGTGTGGGCTAAACAGCGGTACCCGGGAGACCACGGCGACGGGGAAATTGTGCCGGACCATGCAGGGAAACGTGGCACCTCTGCGGCTTTTGAGTCGATCATGGCAGCTTTTGGAAACAAAGCTAGGCACTCACCGGCCTGAAAGGTAGTTCACAAGGCTCTCGAAAGTGACTTAATTGAATTCTCTTTGCCTTATGAAGATACAGGACATCTCGACCTTGCTTCTTGCTCGTATTTCCCCTTTGTGAGATCATCAAAGCTATTTGCCTTGATAGTGAAAGCAAAGGTCGAGGAATTAATGCTGGAAAATGAGCCGTTTATTATGAAAGGTTATAATTTTTTTCCCGCAGGTGTGACTTCTGGCACGTTGTGAAGTGAGAGGCAGTGTCCTCTTAGATTTGCAAGTGGGCTCTTTTCGCAAGTAATGCTTTCATGTAAGATGTAGAAGGAATGTTAATGAGTAACATTTGCATCAAGTGGATTTTTGTAGTGTGTATTTTCTATTTCAGTAAAGTGGATTTTATAATGGGCATGGTCAAATATTGTGTATCAGCACTGACTTACTTCTAAAACTTGTCTTAGTTTTCTGTGGCATGTGAACCTGGACTGAGTTAAGTTTGGCAATTTCTTTTTTCCATAATTTGGTACTACTTTTCTTTTTCTGATTAATCTCTGCTCTATGTGTCTTATTATGACCCCCCAAAAAAATAGGGAATATTTTGCTGGATATGGGGAATTACATAGCTGAAGAGCTGTAAGTTTAAAACTCTGAGTGAGACTAAAGCTGAAGCAAATGCACTGAAACTTCCAATGCTGTAGAGAGCCTTGTGAAGCAGTAGCCTGCTCTTGAGCTCGAGGCTTTCACCTGCCCCCAAATTTGTATTTGTTTCTTCATCTGTGCACTTAGGACTTTGTCAATAGAAGATGTTCTCTATGTGAAAGCTGTCAAAATAAACATGGTATAACAGGATGTTTCCAGTGATACTTTACTGAGATGTAGTCTATTTCAATCTCAGCTGAAGAGTCATTCACAAGTTGAGCAGAAGGTAGGTGAAGTGTTTATGACCAAGGCTCCATACTGAAAATCTAGGTTAAACCCTGGATCTGTCAAAGGTGTGTGTCCTTGGGCAAGTTTCTTAATCTCTCTCGGACCTAATAAAAGTACTTTCTTTCTCACTCCACTTGTCTACCTGGTGTTATTTAGACTGTAAGCTCTTCAGTCCAGAAGACTTCCATCAGGAGCAGACAGATTTCAGTCTGTGTGGTGTTGCCCTGTGCTACTATAATCAAAGTAATAACAGTGATCACCGTGGAGGGCCAAATCTTGCAGTTCCTATGTGACCACCGTGAGCTTCAGAGGCTCTAACAAAATAGCATTTGTTCCTCTTTGTCCCATATGCCTGCCTCCTTGTCATTCTTATTACTATTATTTTGATAATTAACTTCGTAGACATTTTTTTCAGTTTAAAAGTTTTAAAATAATGCCTGAGAACTGTGGCAGCCCACTCCTGGGATATTTTTAAAGTGTGATTTTGAAGCTATTTGATTTATGCTGTCAATCAAATGAGGCATATAGGAGACGCTGTGGAATGGAAGGAGCAATTTCATAAATACTACTCTTTTTGCACAGTTAGTGAAGTGAGTTGCCCTTCGAACTGCTCTGGGGCGTGGTTTTGGAAAGAGCTAGTTGGAGCTGGGCACAGCCAGGGAGCAGATCAATAAAAACCAGTGGTCAATAACAAACTGGTCAAGTTTTTTTCAGTGACCATCTGTATTTACAATATAGCATGTTCCTGTATAGACCAATCTCAACTGAATTGACAGAGGGAATGAAGCGTTTTCTAGCAGACCAAAGCCGGGTTCTAATGACTGTGCTGATCTTGTCCATACTGTTTGATGTCTTACAAGCAAGCACATAGCTGTCTGCCAGTCTCTTAACAGATCAATGAAAAATTGAAATTCATTCCCAGATATATCTCTGGAATCCAAAAAGTAGGAAAAAGCTATGTTTGTTATATTGAAAAATGTTAACGCCAGTTAATTTTGAAAGATTAAATAAGATGAGAAGATGAATTCCGACATTCTCTGTGGTTTGTTGTGACTTCCTCAAATATGTGGAGCTTACAGCTGTTTCCTGACAAATACTTTTTTTTTCTTTTCTTGTTGCTTACCTACACTGGGAAGTACCACTGGACCTCTCTTCATCCAGACAGCCCATGCCTTTGTGAAATTAAGTGCATAATGGGGATATTTTCTGGGAAAGGGTTCCTTTATACAACCTCTCTCATGTCCCTTTCTCTTTGTAGCGTTTGTGTAGAGCAGGAACGTGTGAGTTAGGTTGTCAATTGTGCGCATTTGTGTAGTTCTCAGCTCTTCTTGGTGCTGTCCCCTCCTGTTATTCCTGATGCCCCAGCACATTCTCTGGGTACTGTTGGCCCTTTCTTGGCTCCCTTGGCAGGCTTCAGACCTCCAAGCCTGGCCTGGGACACCTCACGGTTTAGCTTTCGCTTTTATACAGAAATGAACTGTGTATCCTGTTGGACCTTAATTTATTCTCTCTACGGGCAGGGAACAGAGCTCCTGCTGTGTCCTGGCCTGCTGGTTCCTAGGACTGCATTTTTTTTGGCCTGTTTTCTCCTTCCAGTGCCCTCTCGTGGCTCCTCTCAGCAGTACCTTTGAGCAGCCACCGCAAACCAGCCGTACCTGCCTCCTTCCTTGAAACAAGTTCAGAGAAGCAGCAACAGTCAGCTTTGGTATAACTCATATGGCTGTTCACTGCTATAAACACTGAAAATAGTTCAGAAACGTATTAATCACGTATTTAATAATTTAAAAGAAAAAAATACATATTAATTTTGAACTTGGGTAACACTTGCCTTCAGATTTCTTAGCTCATCCAATCCAATTTCATTCACAATACCAATTCAAATAAAATTTCATTTAAGTGCTAGCGTGGAAGAGTGATGGCATTTAGGGTTTGTATAGCAATATACATGCATTGTTCCGTAATAATATTTGCAGTATTAAGGCAGAAGTCCAACTCAAGTAATGAAATGCTATTTTAGTAAGCCTGGTTAATGAAACTGATGAGTTTACAGATGCTCATGGAAGGAGGTTCCCTGTCACATGTATTTCAGTTACAATTAGATGTCCAGGAGAAGACAGGGAGGAATACAGCATGTTCACAGTGCAGTATCATGTTCAAATGGCTCTCCCACAATTCAGTTTCCATAAGAACACAATTAATGCTTCCACAGTTATTAATACCAGAGATCAACTTTCCATATGTAATAAAATAGGCCTGGAAATAACAACATAAAAACATTCAAGATATTATTTGACTTACGGTTTCAAGATTTCAGGGTGCACTCTTCTCAAGCTTTGTTCTGCAGCTGCTGGGGGCAGAAATGAAAAAAGAATTGACAGCTAATATTTGCTCCAGATCATCAAAGGTAAACAAACCTGTTGGTGCTTCTCTTTTCTGTCCTTTATCGATGAAGCAAATGGGCTGGGTGAAGGGAGGCTGACTGCCTTCCATCTCTTCAGGACAGCACTTCAGAGGTCTGGCAGGTAGCAGAGGAACTGGCAGTTGCTGTAGGAAGGCTCAGCAGCATTAGGGCATGAAGCTATGGGATTCAGAGGTGGAGCTACTGACTTTTATCTCTAAGGCAGCTCCTCCCTCTGCAGAGTGTAGAGAGGCGGACGGTGCCCAAGCAGGTGTCATTCCAGTCAGCTTTGGGTCTCTGATGTCTCAGTGTCTGAGCACTGGGTGTTGAGATGCACCTCCACCCCTGGAACTGCATCAAGGCCCAGCGAAAGCAGCTGAGATGAGAAGAGCCAGGAGACATGGAGCCAGCTACTTAAAAGAGGCAGCAGGTAGGGGAATGTGGTATGGGAACAGGTAGCTGCTACAGTTGCAGGTTGTCCAAAAAATGAACAGTTGTAAGATACAGTAGAAGAGCTATGGATAAATAGAAAATGCATGTAAAAGGGCACAAGAGCTCTGTATTCTTTAATAATTAACTTCTATATAGGAGACTTGGCTGTTTTATATAATGCTCCTTTTATGACTGCATACAATAATCTTGTGCTGTTTTTGTTTATTAGTCCTTGAGAAAAACAGAAATACTGTTGTCTTCACTTTCAAATGAGACACTGAAAATAATTGAGAGACTGAGCCACAGAATAGGGAAATGAACCTACCTCCCCTAATAGCAATTTACTTTCTAGATTGTGTTTTGAGAACTATGCATGTATTATGTAAGGATTTCTTTCTTTTTTTTCAGTAGGAAGAATGGCAAAAAATTAATTGCCAGCTCTAGAACATATCTAGTACATCAGCCACTGTCTAAGAATAGGAACTGAAAAAAAAGAGGAAAGGGAAATTAAGCTTTTGGGAGAGAAGAGCACTCATCCAATTTTATTTGTTTTGCTCTTTTCCAAGTTGGTTTGTGCTTTTGGTGGGAGGAGTGGTGGTTTAGTAGATTTATTTTGCACATGATAATGAGAAAAGATGGCAGCAAAACAAAGGTTTATTTTAATTTATCCTCAAATTTAAAGATGAAAAGCATATTAAATTAATTGGAAGGTACAGTCAGTACCACTCAGTGCTCCACTCTTGCTGACCCATTAACAACAGATGAGTGTTGTGGGAAAGATGAATCCCCTCCTTAGACTGTTCTAGCCTGTCTCTGCAATAAATCATTTGGACACAGTTATTTGTTACAGGTACACAGCTGTTCTTACCGCCTCACGGCAGATCATTTACTGAGTTCATTTGTTGCAAGTAATTCCTTACTGTATTCTCTTGACCAACATTTGCTCTCACAGGCCTGGCAATAGAAGGTGGGAATAAAATCCTGTGTTGGAAATGTATTTTTTACCTTCTCTATACTCACAACCTTGGGAAGACATTTGTTGCATAAGTGCAGACATATTCAGTTTTGTAGGCATATTCATACTTGGTGCTTCAATTATATTGCCTTGCTTACAGTTTGAGGGGTCTGCCATTGCAGGCTTTATTTTGTCATATTCACAAAATATGACAAAGTCCTGTTTACCTTCTTGGACACTAAGAATAACTTCCTGGGTGTTAGAGATCTAGATCTGGGGCTCAACTCCTCATAATTACAAAGAATGTTTAAAATCAGCTCCAAAATACATGAGCTGCATGGGTGAGGAGAGCAGACAGGATGCCAGTACAGCATTACTTGGGTATATTGTTGTTCCAGTGGAGCTCCCTCCCTGAACAAAGCATTAATAAAGAAATTCTTTCATAAGAGATACTCCACCCGGGAATGTTTCAGGGCGCAAGTGTTCCATTGTGTCTGGTTTGTGGAGGAGATACTATTATTACTTACCACTGATACTGTGCCATCAGCATGTTTAGTGGTTTGTCAACACTTATGAAAATAGGTCCTTGGAGCCCTGAAGGGCTAATATGCTAAAGAAGTGCAAATAGAAGCAAAAATGGTAGGGAAGACTGGGATTTAAAAACCTTTACTCGGTTTGGTAAACAATTACTCTCATAAGGATCCCATTTTGGGAATTCCCTTCTTTGACTGGGGGTACTGTAACCAAATGCAATTGGTAAATTGCATATCAAGTTTTTTCCTCATGTTTTTCAATAGTTCTATCTTGTGGTGGGGTCTAGACTCACGCACTGGGGCTTCACACAGGATGAGGAAGAGTAAGTAGAAATGGCCAGGGGCAGATAGGCACTGTGTGTGCCATTTTCTCTGTTGGTTTTTAGCTCTGTCCATCTGGGCTAACTAGATCAAAGTCTGTGGTGTAACTCCAGTTTTACATCTACAGAGCAGGGTCTGGACCAGCACTGCTGCCAGCTCGTTGGCCTTGTCCTTTCATAGTGAACTAATTTGTGTCAACCCTTTCCTCTTAAGATTTGCATTTCTTGGTGTTTGAGGGCAAGGGGTTTCCTACGATGTGTGTGGCAGCAGAAGGAACAACCTTTTGAGGTGTGTTACGTTTGGAAGAGCCTGTCAGTAGTGCACTGAGTGTATTTCTTCTTTCTTCAGGTTACTGGTGCCATGGCGGCTCCCCACGGGGTTGGCAGGGCAGGGCCTGGCCACCAGGGCCTGTCCCTAGTGACACAGACGGGCAGCCGTAGCAATGGCTGTGGTGGCGTGGCAGGGCTGAGGCCAAGCTGTGGGGCTGACTCATGCTCAGGGTTGGGGTCAGGCCTGCTGAGGGCAGCCAAGTCCACCACAGCCTGGTGGTCACGGGGCAGGAGCAGGATGATGGTGCAGGGCCATTGTCAAGCTGAGAAGTCATGTCAGGGTCAGGCCTGGTGACAGTGACCAGGGTCTGCCACGGCCCCATGGTGGCAAGGCAGGCCAGGGTTGAGTTGGGCAGGCCGAGGCCAGGTTGGGACACCAGCCCAGGGGTCAAGGCAGTGGCCATGCACAGACAGAGCTTGGGATGCATCTGGGGCTGTAACTGGAGCACGGCCCAGTGGGACAGCCTGCACTTAAACAGCTCCCAGGGAAAGGAGGGCTTGCTCTTGCTGAGGCCTGTGGCTGTTGTCTTCACCTTTCTCTAAGGACACCCAGCTCTGCTCTTCCCAAGCTGGTCCAGGGCCTAGGCACCCAAACCCATGGGAGTGGGAAGGGCACTTTCACCTGTGTTCATTTAAACACAGGCCTTGTGCCAGGTCTTTCAAACTACTGAGACTAATGTGTGCATTTTCAAGTGACCAAACAGTGTAAAAGTGAAAATCACAAAGATTATTATTATTATTATTATTATTATTGAGCTCACTTTCTGATGTCACTAGGACTGCCAAAAATAAGATGGTGTTGAAATGGATGAGATTTAAGCAAAGGCTTACTGTTAAGTTATAGGCAGACATTTTCTAAACCCAAGCTTAATGGTAAAAATAGACTTTATTGAACTCTGTCTATATAGATAAATTGACCAGGCTTCAAGAATAAGCAGGTCAGACACAGCAGAGCAAGCAAGCACTAACTACTGAGTAGACAGTCAATATGGGGAGTTATTCTGAAATAGCTAATACAGAACAGTCGAATTTCTTTAGGTTTTCCATGGACTTATGACCCAATTACAGTCTTGTGCACATTGTACAAAATCTGCACACTTGCAAGGTTTGACCTTTCCAATAGTAATGTCTCTATATTCTCAACGCTCTCTAGCTCCTCCACAAGTGCAGAGTTAAATTAATAATTGACATTAATTGGAATTGGAAATCGCCATTAAGTGGAAGAAGACAGCTTTCCATACTAAGCAAGCAGAGAGTCATTGAGGTGCCTGTATGAGGAGAAGAGAATGATTTTATCACGCTGACAGCTCTACACACTGTGTCCCAACACCTTCAAATCCTTGCGTCTATTTCAGAAATAATAAATTGGTTATGCCAGAAATTCAAAAAAGTGTTTTACGGAAACACATCTGATTCATGTTCAGAGTGGCTGGATATCTCCCCATGCATACCAGCACAGCTGTGCTCCGGTGGTGTGCTCAGGTTACATGTGTCATGTAGGCCTTTCCAAGATTGCAGCTCCTGTTTTCCATAGTGAAGCCCAAAGCACTGGAGTTTTGCTGGATTTGGTCCCTGATGTACTTCAAAGTCCCGTGTCCATCCAGACATGCAGCACTTGCATCTCCTGCAGACGTGGCTCTCAGCAAGGCCTGGCTAACAGCTGGGAGCAAAGCTACTTGGGCCGCGTGTCAGGACTCCAGCTGATGTTCACTGGTTTCTGTCAGATACTGTTTCAATGGCATTTGAAAATTGTTGTGTGTGTCCATCTCCTTTTCTTCTTTTAAATTTAGGTTTTGTCAGTGATTTCTGTATACTGTATTTAATTATCCTTTAAAATCTTTTTGCTCTCTGAATCTAGTTTTCAAATCAAGTGGAGTTCGGCCCTCTGGAGTTTTGAATTTTGGGCACGGAGACCCCATTTTCTTTTCTGTTCCAGAAATTTAACACAGGACTATGTAAACTAAGGCCTGACCTCAGTTTGGTCTTTCGTGTACGTGTTTTAAATTGAAAAATTACTTATTTCCTTGGACCTTACAGTCTGAAAAAATTCACTACTTACATATTTCATTCAAGAAATTCATTAAAGCAGGTAGGAAAAAATGGGACTTTTTCCCTAGTTCTGAGGGACATGTGCATCTAAAAGTTCATATGAAATGTATTTCTAATCCTTCTTTGCAGCTAAATTATTATGCTAACTATAATAAACTGTATTTAGATGTCTGCATTTTAAACTCCTAACAGAAACTATCTTCTTTTCCTCAGTCTTACCTCAGAAATAAATAAATCCATGTACTGGTACCATATTAACTGTGAACAAACACATCAAAACCACAAAACAAAAGCTCAGAGTAAGTGATGAACAGTACAGTCTGTTTACACTTTATAGCACATAAATTACATAGAATTTACTTTGTTGTTGGAATGATCAAGAAACTGTAACACTTCTGCTTGCCATGTCTTTGGATTTTTAGATCAGTAGGGATCTGAGTGCAGAAAGCTGCAGTCAGGAAAAGCTGCAGCAATGTGTCTGGGGTGCTCTGCAGTCTGTTTCTTTCTGCATTATGGACTTGTGTGTTCTTAAATACATATTTATATGTGTATATTTATTTATTTATATTATTATTTATATGTGTTCTTTAATATGTGTAAAATTATATACATGTAAATATCATATTTTAAAGTATTACTATACTATAATATTTCTATTTCCAGTGGAAGAGTTATGATAAGTTATGAGTGTCTGAGGTACTATAGCAGAGGATCTCTGTGTAAGTTTATATTACATACATGTATATAAACATTACATTTCCAGATGAAAAACACCCACTGTGTCAACTTTTAAAGCTTATATTAATTCTTATGACCTCTTTCCTTAATTTAAAGCAATGTAAATGAGGCTTTTGTAGTGTTACAGTAACACATAAACTGTGTGCAGGTACATTGACCTGTCTTACTTCTGTTGTCCAGAACTGTAAACTCTGCTCAATGTGAGACTCTGCACAATTATCTGAGACTGCAAAGGTGTATTTTGAGAGCCCTAGGCTTCAGGCTTAGCTCTGTACAAGCAAATATCTAAGCCTGTTTGGAGCCTCTCAGTTTTAGAGCTCTGTCCAGACCCATGGGCCATTGTACACAAACCTGCTTGTAGAGGTGAGGATTTGGTCTTAATTTGAAACCAATTCCCCTCTTTCAGAGTTCTCACCTGGCCTGTGTTATGTTTCGTGTTTCTTGGGTTTTTTTCTTATGTTGTTTGTTAGGAAAGGTTTTGCATAAAGGAAGTCAAACATGAGGAATAGCATCTGCATTGTATGTCTTTGTAAGGCAGTTAAGTTTATAATACATGACTGAGCTGTAAGTTACTTGCAATAGATAACTGTCTCTTTGCATGCTATCAGTATTTATAAAAGTTGATTGTAATCAACTAGCAGCTCTACCCTGGAAGAGTAAATATGCCTGCTGTTAATCATTAGCTTCAGATTTACTGAGAGACCTGATCCTCAGCCTTTCAACCAACCATGTGGCACACATGGTATACATCTTACGTTTATTTCCATGTAAGATTTCTGGTACAGAAATTCAGGAGTTCAAAACTTATTCCTGGCATGCAATGTTTTTGGACTGAAACTACATCTATGACTGCAAACAAATCAGAATCTTTACATGGAGAATTATATCCATTGCCCCTATTAGCATGTATTAATATTAATAGAAATTCCTATAATTGAAGTAATCTCATTAGAGACATTAATTGCTACCACTCAGAAGCTATGTGACACACTTTAAAGATGATAGGAGGCTTTTCTTTCCATTGCATCATGGATTTGTTTTGTTATTACCATATAATATTGGTAGGTAGCTTGCAAGTATTAACAGCATGGTAAAATAACACCCTTTTTTCTTGACTGTCATTTGTAGAATGACAACAGAAACATTGTAACTAATTTATAAAACAAATAAAGCATAGAGCATTCCCCTGTTTTGCATGTGTTGCGAAGGGGATGGCAGAGAGTCAGCCTAAGCTGGAGAGTCACCAACAGCTGTGACTGCAATTGTGACAGCAATTCCTAGCGGTATTCCACCTCATTCACTCTTAGTGACCAGCTGCCCAAAGGACTAAAAGCTTTCCTTTTCTAAGTATGTATAACTGCTAAAAGATCCATACTTACAGATTTTTCTGGTTTTTCCAG
Source organism: Aleadryas rufinucha (assembly GCA_013397815.1). NCBI lineage: Eukaryota > Metazoa > Chordata > Aves > Passeriformes > Aleadryas > Aleadryas rufinucha. The sequence continues at coordinate 44,045 of VZTH01013601.1, forward strand.
CAGGGCTGAAATGATGTTTTCACTCTAAACCCAAGGTAGCTGCTAAAGAAGTAGTTTCATGTTAAAAGTAATTGTTAGACCTTGAGATGCATGATTAATCACCCTCAGCTGCCATGATCTCAATTTTCAGTGCTCTGTGTTTTGAAAACTTAACTTTCTGAAGACACTCATTGAGCTTCTGATTTCAGAGCTTTAACTGAGAGCTTTTGATTCCTGAGCTGCCAGAACAGAGGAGTTATGTAGTCAGCATGAGAATTAACCTTTGTTCTTGCCCTTACAATATTTCCTAGTTTTCCATTTCAAAGCAGTGTCATTCTATGCTCTTGCTCAGGAAAGCAGACAAAAGCTTCAGGGGGAAAGGAGTGTTGGATTTAATGAAGGAAAACAGCAGCTAGTGTAAGTATATTGATTTCACATAGTTTAATATGAGAAGTTAATATTTTTGAGAAAACAGAGGTAACTTCTGGTCACTGTACAGAGTGTGCTGAAGTTATAGAATTGTAGACACAAAAGACATTGCGACTTACAGAGCAGAAGTGTTTGATGTACATTGGGAGTCCAATGAGAATGCTTCATGTATGCTCATAGTCTCACTGTCTTTGTGGATTGCGTGTAATGAATGTACACGATGCCACTCGATTAGGCTATCTCAAAGCAGATGATCAGCTTTAATTTAAAAGAATAGATTTGCTGAATAGAGATTGTGTAATAGTGTCAGATTTTGTGATTTATTCTACTTTTTAATTAAGAAGAGGAGAGGTGGAAATGGAAGGGTTTTCCCCATGAGCAGACAAAGTAGAATTTTAGTAAGGGCAGAAAAGATGTTCTGCCTTTATCTCACATATTCTCTGACTGTATCCCTGACACAAACAGCAGGACTTAATGTGTGAATCTGATACCTATTCTCAGAAAAGTGTTCTAAGGACAAAATTATATTTCTGTTTGCAGGTATCTGTTTATGTAGCCCTACTTGCTGTTTGCAAGGATACTTAAGGGTGCATATCAAGATCACGCGCAGAAGTGGTATCTTTGTGTACTTTTAAGTACTTCTGCCTATTAAATGTACAGTCTGGGAGGAAAAACTAGAGAAGATTAATTCCCTTTTCACTTTCTTCTGACTTCCATGTCCTGGTTTTGCACATTTCTGGAATCTAAATATTTAGGGATAATTGTGAGCTGGCAACTTCATGTGACCATGGAAGTGGAATTAAAAATATATCCCATAGAGTGCTGGGCACCCCTGGCCTTCAGGTGAATATTTCTTGGCACTTCCAGTTGCTCCTTTCCATGCAGAGGTGCCACCACTAGGGGACTCTCCCTCCCTCAGCATGGCCTGATGCCTGTTCAGGAGAGTGACAGCCCTTATGATGCCTTGGGTTTTAGCTTTTATATTTTTCAAATACTGTATTACTTAGTGTAAAAATCTGAAGTGTTTTGTAGCCTGCTAGCTGCTGTACTCTCATGCTAAGACAGACATAACAAAGCCTCTCTAGGTTTGCTCTCCAAGGACACCCAGACCATCCTGGGCCCAAAATGTGTAAACCAACATCTTGGGAAGCAGGGGTGAGCTTAGAGAAATTACATCAGTAGCTGAAGTTTTAATTGGTGAATTTATGCTGATATGCAAATGGACCAAACCTATAAAAGTGTGAAGAACTCATGACTTGTCATCCATCTTGTGGTCCATTTTGGAAGTAGCCTCTGAGCTCCCTAGGGTGCACCTTTGAAGGCCTTTCAAATAAATATCACCTTTATTCCCTTACTCCTGTCTAGTCTCTGTTTCCAGGTAGCTACTTCAGGCATCACTTCCATTACATTTATTGGTATTTGGGTCCTGGTCAGTAACAAACACTGAACCCACACACTCTTTGTTCTTCATTGTTACGGCCCATCCTCTTTGCCCATGCACATCTTCAGTTTTATTGGTCATATACTCAGATAAATACATCTGAGGGCAACTTAATGAGTTTAGGGGCATTATGAAATGAATACATAATAACAAAAATTAGAGAAGGATGAAAAGGATGAAAAGGATGAAGGCTTAGATAGAAAACTAGTATTTCAGGGGAAGAGAAGGTTAAATTTGAGCGGTTAATTGGCATGACCTAGCAGGTTAGATTCAAGCATTATTGCCAACACATTTTGTTCTTCAAAATAGAGGAGACCTTGATTTTTCAGCAAATTACTGCAGAAATGCTTAATTTTACAAATACAAAATTTTAAAAAGTGAATTTTCAGTTAGATATTTTTACATTATCTTGTAGTATGTGCAACCAAAACACAGGAGTCATTTTTCCTCTGTGATTCATCTACTCGTGCATAATGTGTTTTACATGTAATAATGAGGCTGACTTGGTTCATTTTCATTAGCCAAACACACAATAGTAAGAAAGAAAAATAAACAAAAGATGCTTTAATGTGAGTAAAAGTATTCCAACTACAAAGAATAAATACTGCCTAAGAATAAAGACATACCTGCTGTGTGTCTGGTGTGCTAGGAAAGAGTATGTTGACTCTGAGTATCATTGTTTTTCTTCCTGGTAGGATTAACCTGTCACAGGAGCTTCTCTGACACCTTGGAAACCAGAATGTTGTTGTTATTGCTATTATATGTTTCTAGGTAATGACAGATAATATTTTTTTTCAAATTACTTCAGCTGTGGTAGCCTTTGCCTTTGTCAGTAGTATTTTTTTCTCCTTTTTTTTCCAAATAAGATGACAACTTGGAAGTATGTCTTTAAATTATTTTCATAAAATTAAAAGGAACTATAAGTAAGAAAATATTCTTGCATATGCATTTTAGAGCTACTCATGGCTGTGACAACAGCCAGAGTTTTCTAGAAAAATAGCTGCTGACAGAAATGGTGGAGTTGTACAGTTCACTAGTGCAGCATAATGTATAAAGCAGTGGGAAGGGGATAAGTTGAAGTAAAAAAATTAGGAAAGAACAAGTTCTTCGGTCACTGTTTTTTAACATCTCTAGCCTTTTCTTCCTGACAAAGCAAGGAGTATGAACTTGAAGAGTAAAGAGAAAAGCTTGGTTTAGTTTACTGTTTCTGCAAGTTATCTGCCCTACTGTAGCTTTTATCTAATGCTTTCAACACTATTTTTATCTGCAGTCCTTTCAGCCTTGTCTTTTCAGACACTGAGAGCTTTGATCTAATGAGCAGATTGGATCTGCTTATTGTTCACCTGGTGCAATTCCTCATTCTTCTTAGTTGCTGTTTATTTGTTCTCTTATGATATGTGTGGTAAGAGTCATTAGGGCCAAATCCTGCTCTGATAAATTCAATAGGAATCGTAATTTCTGCTTTAGCAAAAATGGGATTGAGTCCTCTATCCCCTGCAAAAACTAGCATTGTCCCCAGATGTCCTATTTGGCAACCCAGTTTCTACTACCTTGAACGCATGTGTTCTTCTTTTTATTCAGGGTGAAGATGGTAAAGAAAATACCTTTCCTCTTACAGTAGCAATTAAAGCTCTTTATTATCCTAACAGGAAGTGGCAGGGGAGGCTACACATCTATTGTCAGTATTTATGATAACCCACATGAAAGTTTAGTGCATACAAACATTTAGATTAACTTTTCCCTGGAGATGTCTGTAAGAAATACTGGGACATCCTTGTGCCAATAAGGAAGAGATGTTTTTAAAAACAGTGTGAAGAAATTGCTCCTGAGTGATTCATTAGTTTAGATGCTGTGCAGAATAATAGATGGGAAAAGGTAATGAGCCTGTGAGGTCATTTAGGATTGTTGCCTGCTCTGGTTTGTGGAGCAGTCTCCTGTAAGTAATCCTGGGAATGGATTTGCCTTCAATCCCACAACAGTTTATAGGTACTTTTCCCAGTAACAATGATATTGTCTCCACTCAAAAGGTAGTAGCTCCAGATGTACGAAAGTAGCTGTAGACAAATGAGGAGTAAGGATAGATGGAGCAGACTGGGAAGCCGGATTAGTACATTTGGTTTAGAGGGCAATAGGTGTTTTGACACTCCTATGGAGCAGTGTCTCAATACATAATGTGTAATCCGAGTAACAATAGTGCTGCCTCAGAGGCAGGTTCATTGCAATACTGAGTGCAGATACCATCTCCTGCTGTAATTGTTTCTTGAGACGGGCTTTCCTTCTGGCTCACAGCTGTCGTTCATTAGTATCATGAGGGGGCATGTAACCTTGACAGAGCAGGTATGTAGGGAAATTATGTGGTTTGGCTGGGAGTCATCGCGAAGGAGAAATACTTAATAGTCATGCGATATTGCAGTTACATATAATATATTGTATTACTATTATTTGTTATTCAAATAACTACGTATATAGGGTTCCATATATGGGCCTGCGTGTGTGCATAAATATAAATATACACAAGCAGTTTAAAGGATTTATTTGTTGAGTTGGGGATGACAGCACAATTCAAAAGCAGCACATTTATGGATAAGAACTACAGATAATGCCAAGCATGTACCAGTGAAGACTTTACAGTATTTAAGCTTTAAAGTCAGTTTTTGTGCAAGACTTTAACTCCATTTCTCAGTGCAAGGCATGTTCGAGCAGTGCCTAATATCGTCAGTGTTAGAGTGATTGCGGGGGTTTTTGTACTTCCCCTTTGCTCTGGAATGCGTAAATGTGCAGCAAATACCTGTTTTCATGTCAGTCCCGTCGCTTCCCCGCCGCGGGCGCTCGGGTGGCTGCGCTGCCCCGGGACACGCCCGGAGCGGGCGCTCGGCGGTGGTGCCGGCCGCCGCCGCTGGGGGGGCATCAGGGCCCCGCCGCCAGCTGCCCCAGGAACGGCGATCCCGGCGCCTCTTCTCGCAGGAGGAGCCATTCAGCCCGGCTCGGTTCTAAATGCCCGCAGGGATGGGTTGTAACTAATGCTCTCCACTTTCGGGACTTCAGCAGAACTGCCATGGGGTTGTTTCCCGGGCAGTCGCTGTGGCTGCAGCCACTCCCCAGGCAGCTCATGCCTTCCTCTCTTGTGCTTTTACTCCTCCCGGTATCTTGGATCCCCTTTGGTAAGGAGTGAGGCCATGGAGTTGGCTCTTGAGAGCACATTGTTCATCCCCTCCTGTTTCACATCAGTGCTAGGCTGCGTTCCAGGCTGCACGATGCATTTACGGTGTTTAGTCATTCCCATGGTATGGTAATATCTGCGATGATTAACATTTTTGCCTTTGTAATAAGTTTATTTGGAACGGCTAGTACTCGTGCATGTGGCTGTGTAATCTTCTTCAAGGGAAATACTCATTTCCCAAAAATGTCTCCCTCTAGCCTTCCTGTCCATCAGATGCCACCAGATGCATGGTAGAGGCTAGCATGGACAATGAACTCTATAAACTCCAGATCAAAATACATCAATTTCCAGACTAGATGTTTAATTTTAAGTTTGTTTTGTGAAGTAGTATTGTCTCAGATGAATTTTTATTTAAATTGATAACTGAAATAACGTTCTCTGAGAGCATCTGTATTCCTAGACACAGATTTTTACCACTGATCAAGGAGGCAGATTTACATGAAAGCCTTGCTCAAACATTGGTATTACATCTCCAGGCTGTGCATGAAGTCTTGTTTTGTTGCCATCAGAATCATTTAGGGTGTGGATTTGCTGTATTTGCATCTATACTTTCGACACTAGTGTAATGTAATTTGAAAACAAGTAACTTTGCATGTCCCTTGCACTATTCCCACTCCTTTGCAACTGTACCTTGTTCTTTTATGTCCAGCTAAACAATTAATTCCTGTGACCTCTTGGTCTAAAAGCTGACCTTGCTACTAAATATCTGTAGTCACACCCCGATGAGATGCACTAGCCAAACTCTCATTCAAGACCAGGACCCATCTGGGTCTAATTATTAATTGAAACTGCCTCCACCAGAAGGGCTCATCAACCTCCTACAAACAGCTGTGGCTGCAGGGCAGGCATAAGCCCTATAAATCAAGCTCTGGGGGGAGCTAGAGGAAGAGGGGGTTGGTCCTGGTTGCAGTGTGCTGTATCTTGCTGGAGCTCTGCTCTGAGAAGTCCAGAGACTTGGAAGACTGCGAGCTCCGGCACAAATATCTTTTTCATCTCAGGCTGCACCTCAGTGTGGTAGAACATTCGTATTCATTATTAGTTGCCTCCATCCATATTGAACACAGGCAGAATCACTATGCATCAAGGAAGGAGGAAAATGTGGTAAACTTGTTGAACGTGTTGCATGAATATCTGTTAGCTGAATTCACATTTTATTGTTCTCCTTTGCATAGAAAATGTGTAGTGGACACCTCACTGTCAGGGTGTTAGTGATCTTCCTCTTGAAAATAAAAATAATCTTGTTATTGCTTCTACTTAAATGAGTAAATAAATATCTCAAAAATTGCTTTATTTAGAGTGTTATTTATTCTTATTTGATTATTGGATCAACTAATCTTACTTTCAATCAGTTTTAGAATGCGTATGAATTGCCTTATTCTTGCAAGGAAAAAAGATGCACTTCCTCAAGGAAGAGAATAATGCAAGCAGATGAGTCATCCACTTAACCTGGTCACATAATCTCATTTGTTAAACTGTAGAATGTTGCTGTCACTAAAACTTTTATGTAGTTGCTGTGAATGTATCATGTCTTGCTGACTTTGTAAAAGTCGTTGTATGTAGAGATACACGGTAAATATTTTAATGAACAATAGGGAGAGTTCCTAATGATGGGTCTGTAATATCTAAAATGGCTTAAAATATTTTTTTTTCCTTTTTAGCAAACTTCTGAAGAGAAAGAAGTCTGAAAAAGGGCTGCAGGGAGTGACTGGAGAATGGTTTGAAGAAATAAAAAGAAGAAAATTTCAGAATTACATTGATGTCAATAGAATGTTAAAACCACCATTAGAGCATCAGCTAAGGAAGAGCAAAAACACCAGTGAGTTGCATTCGTCCATTTTCTTATCACCAAACCAATGTCTTACAGCATGTCAGAGTGTAATAGTTAAGGAGTTTCTGAAATTGCACCGAGCTTCTTCTCATATCATAGTTTTACCAAAGATGTATTTTCAAAATGGGTATGTTTCTTTAAGCAGATTCTGTTAAAAGCAGAGTTGGGATTCACAACAGAAAATCCCTGATATTGTTATGCCACAGTTAGAATCACAGTATGGCCCAGGCTGGAAGGACATCAGATGATCTTCAGGTCCAACTTTTCATAGGAAAGGGAACCTGGATGAGATTATTTAGCACCATTTGCAGTCACATCTTGTAAACCTCCTGTGATGGGGACTCTACTATGTCCCTGAGGAGGCTGTTCCAGTGATTAATTGTCCTCACTGTAAAAAACTTCTTTATTAATCAAAATGAAATTGCTACAATTACAGTAAATACAGTGGTAGTTTCCCAATCAAAGCAGTGATGTTTGCACTGTACAAAAAGGTTGTGGTTTAACCCCAGCTGGCAGCTAAGCACTACACAGCCACCCACTCACTCCCTCACAGTGGGAGGGGGTTAGAATTGGAAGGGTAAAAGTAGATTGAGATAAAGACAGCTGATAGATTAAGCAAAAGCCATGCACACAAGCAAAGCAAAGCAAGGAACTCATTGACCACTCCCCATGGTCAGGCAGGTGTTCAGCCATCTCCAGGGCTCCATCACATGTAATGGTGACTTGAGGAGACAAATGCCGTCACTGTGAACGTCCCCCCCCCTTCCTTCTTCTTCCCTCAGATTTTATATGCTGAGTATGATGCCATATGGTATGGGATATCCATCAGGTCAGCTGGGGCCAGCTGTCCCAGCTGTGTCCCCTCCTGCCTCCTTGTGCACCCCCAATCCACTTACTGATGGGGTGGGGTGAAAAGCAGAAAAGGCCTTGGCTCTGTGTAAGCTCTGCTCAGCAGTAAGGAAAACCTCCCTGAATTATCAACACTGTTCTCAGCACAAATCCAGACCATAGCCCCATATTAGCTACTATGGAAATAATTAAAGCAGCCAACTTTAATTAACCAACATTCTTTACTCCTTATTCCATACCGTTTACATCACGCTCAGGTCCCACACTATCTAGTATATCCCCATTAACCACCCCACTGCCTTCACCTTGCCTCTGCTCCAGCCTAGACTTATCCATATACTGCAGTCTCTCAGGGGTATACCTGCTCCAAGTAGAGCCACAGTCTCTCCAGGGATATACTTGCTGCAGCATGGACTTTTCCACAGCCCCAGTCCGTCTGAGGTGCACCTTTTCCAGCATGATCTCCTCCATGGGCCACAATGCCTTCAGAAATGCAGCTACTCCAACATGGCTTTACCCTTGGCTGCAGTCCCTGCAGGGGAGTACTTGCTCTGTCGTGCTCTTATCCATGGCCACACACTTCGAGGTTCTCCAGCATGACCACATGCACAGCCACAGATGCTTCAAGGTGTACCTTGGCCACAATCCCTTCAGAGGTACACCATAACCATGGCACATAACCATTCCACCAAGGAGCACTAGGCTCTAATATACAGTCTGGCAAGCAAGCCCCATGGCGAGCACAGGAGCCTGCCAATTAATAGCTAAACAGCAAGAACAGTGATAAATTCAGTCTAGCACATTCCACTGAAATCTGCCGTTATCTCAAACACTTCGAGCCCCACACTGGGCATCCTAAAGGACTCTTGTGGTTTAACCCCAGCCATTAACTAAGCACCACCTAGCGGCTTGTTCACTTGACCCCCATCAGGATGGGCAGGAGGCTAAAAGTGAGAGAGCTTGTGGGTTGAGATAAAGACAGTGTAATAGGTAAAGGAAAAGCCTTGCACGTGAGGAAGCAAACCAAAGAATTAAGTTACCACTTCCTGTGGGCAGGCAGGTGTTCAGCCATCCCCAGGAAAGCTAGGCTCCATCACACACAATGGTTGATTGGGAAGACAAACACCATCACTCTGGACATCCTTCCTTCCTTCTTCTCCCCTCAGCTTTATATGCTGAGCACAGTGTCATATGGTCTGGAATGTCCCTTGGGTCAGCTGGGGTCAGCTGTCCCAGCTATGTCCCCTCCCAACTCCTTGTGCACACTGAGCCTACTTGCTTGTAGGGTGGGGTGAGAGGCAGGAAAGGCCTTAACTGTGTAAGTGCTGCTCAGCAGTAACTACAACATCCCGGTGTTACCAACACTGCTTCCAGCACAAATCCAGAATATAGCCCATGCAAGCTACTATGGAAAAAATTAACTATACAAGCCAAAACCAGCACAAAAACATTTGGTTTTACCTAGTTTTCTTTAAAAACTAAAAACACCTAAATGACTTTTGGAATAAGTAGATGGGTTTGGGTGAGAAAGGTTTGAATATACCAGTGCAAACCTTTTTCTCTTAACACTGGGCTAAAGTCATGCCAGTACTTATTATCAGGGCGAGTGTCAAAGCTGTCAAAGCCTGAAAAGTTGGCCTGACCAGGAATCAATTTCTTGAGATCCCATTTCACAGGTTCTGATGCCCATCCAAAATGAACATGCACAAGAAACATGGTGTCTCTATAAAAAGCATGGTATTCTGTACTTTCATCTTCCATCCAGATAGTTTTCATGCATAATATATGCTTTTATTCCGTTCACACTTCTGCATGTTTTTTATTGAGCTCTTCCTTTTTATGCTTCATAGCAACTGGAAGCAGAGTCATGTATTTCAAAAGAAAAGTGGAACCTTAAACACTTCCCTGATACTACAGACCTACACAGAACAGATCTCAGTCTTTCCTGACCTTTTTTCCCCAACATCCCCTCTAGTCCACAGCTACCTACTATTTTTCTCTTTCAGAGATGGTCTAATTGATATGTTAGCTAACTAAATTCTGTGTATTTGTTATCTGGTATTTAACTTTGAAAGCTCCTGTTTCTATTTCAGATCTGAAGAAGGGGTTGTATGCCTCAGAGGCTTGTCTGATATTTCCAACTGTATAAGTTGGCTAAATAAAAGGTACTACTTCTACCTGCAAGCCTTGCTGTGTCTACATCCCTAGACCATCCTGGCTACGGCAGAGTGCTATTAGGACTCTCCTGATGTCACCTGCATTGTCAAGTCAATGCCACCAAGAGGTTAGGCTCTGAAAGGGGTAAAGAATGCAGCATTTTGAAGTACACAGTGATTGTCACTGAAGGGAAAGCCATGTATTACACCCAGGATTTAAATCACATGACATGAATTATTTACTTCATTTTGGATGAATGACCTCCCAAATGCTGCCCCTTGCTATTGTTATGACACTTAGCTCTAATTTCTGGATTTGCTTTCTCCTACAGTTATTGGATAAGCCATTTTCAGGCTGTTGTGTTGTTTCAGGCATGTGTTGTTTTAAATTGAAAAGAAAATGTAATGCCTTATTTCTGAGTGAAGACTTGTTTCCTTATATTCTCCAGTTCCCTGTGGTGTGTAGCAGACGCTGCAGCTTCTTTCCCTGATCTATGAGCCATACTCATTCTCACCTTCACACCAAATGCCAGCTGCTTTTACAGGCAGACTGAGTTTATGTTCCATTTGAAGAAAGCAAGTCATAACCTTCCCAAAGAAATCATTCACGATATCTTGCATTGAAAATACAGTTCTGATATGCAGTTTGTAGCAGAAAAAAAAGATACTCCAGTGGCCACAGGAATCCCATCGTAAGGAATTCTATGATACAGAAGACACATTACTCTGAGTTAGTGTTACAGTCTGTTAAGTCATTTTATACTCTGGGTTGTCATGTTTATATTTCTTAGAAACATGAAAAGAAAGTGAGTAATGATTGTGGGTGCCTCAATTTTCAAATGTTTGATTTGCCTATATTTTAAAACAGTTACGATTTTTGAGTGATTTTTGAGTGCTGATTACTTTCTGAAAATCAGCCTCGTATATCTCACGTGCATCACCCAAAACCAATAATTAATACCTTTTGAAACGTTAGACCTGTTTATCTTTCTCTGTCTTCTAGTTAGTCATTATAAACCAGCATGTCACATAGTCTGTCCAAAAATGTCAAAACTGGATTTTCCTGACATAAAAGGTAAGCAAAAGAAAATTGTTTATGAAGACATAACATTTATGTATATTTTAATACTGTATTTGTTCAGAACTTGAAACAAATCTGCTGTTTATCATGTTTTTAGATCATAAAGAAATAAAAATGTCATCCCACACAAATCCTCAAGCACAAAAGAGCACTTCAGCTTCCTTTCTGGGGTTCAGATCACCTTTTGCTTGGCTTTCCTCCTTTAGAAAATCAAGGAAAACCCAGACTCAGAAGCAACCACGGTGAGCTGTAATCAGAACATACATTATTTCCAGCTTTTGAAAAGTCTGTGATTGTTCTGTGTTTTGCTTAGAAAACTTTGTTAAATTTTTTTTTCCAGTCTCTTGCTTTTCACCTCATTGGGAAGATTGGGATTTTACTTGGTCATGTAATGAGAGATTATCTGTATTGTGTCCGAAGAAAGAGGACTAAGTGGCAAGTAATAGCTAGAGGCTTTTGGCTAAATCTATTTTGCTCAGGTTTTGCATAAAGACTTAAAGTATATGAATGACTGTAGGCTTAGGAGCAGCTGCATCCTATTTAATTCCTTCTCAAGAGGACACGGTGAAAGGTGCATGGGGATCTGGTGCCCTATGGCTGCAATACAATAGGAAAGCATAGCTTTCCCAAGTCGTGGCAGAGAATACCGGCCCCAGGCAGCTCTGCTGCATCAATTCCCACCATTTCTAGGCCAGAGGCAGCTTAGAGGCAGCCGTACAGCTTTATCTCCAGCCAGGCAAACCGGACAGCTCTCAGTGCTTTTGTCTTCTGTGCTTTGTCAGTGCTTTGGTTTCAGCTGGACCTGAACCAATGATGGTCTCATATGCAGCTCTGGAGCTGCTTTTTGAAGAGTGTCCTTCTCCTTTGCCATTCCCAGGGTTAAAGCTGCTGTTCAGAGGGAGCAGGGTGGTGGGGGAAGCTACAGTCAGGCTGGTTAGGCTGCCTGTTCTCTCTTAACTTTTGTCCTGTATGGCCCTATGTCAGCAACGGGTGAATGAAGTCTTACTATTCTTGTGTGCATCTTAGAGTAATGCTTGGGACTGGCAATCACAGGTAGAGCTGCATTGTGCAGTGCTGTGAAATCTAAGTATAAAAGTGCAAGATCTTTGGTACAAAAAGCTGATTTTCACTCAGTGAGTCTCACTTTGGGATTCTGGTCTGTGCCTGGGGCTCCCTGCTGGCACGATGGTAAGACAAGGAACAGCTGTAATAAGCAATGAGAGGGAATGTAAGCCTCTAAAGAAATTATTATTAGTCTGATACGTAGGTTTTGTAACAGAGCAGCTTGCTATTGTGGAGTGTTTGTATCAAAGCAGGAGATTTAAGGCGAGGTTTGAGTAGAGGCTGTGAGGTTAGCTTTGTGGATGTTCACTGGGAACAATTCTCTTAGATAACAACACAACATAGAAAAAGAATATGCAGTGTTAACACTGCTCCGTACCTGTCATCTTCTCCTTCCTCTTTCTTGCGACCTCGTAATGCCCCTCATCCTGGAACACATAAATGTTGGGCCACAGTCTTCCCTGAAGAATAAAGGGACACTTGTGTAACCGAGAATCAGATTTCAAGGGTGCTTTGTCCTGGTGCACAGTGAGGTAGCCAATGCACACATGAAGGTCTAGGCTTTGCTGTACAATCTAAGCAGTGAAATGATTTCTTAATTTAAGAAGGCAAAAAACCCAAACAGTGCCTACTCATTACATCAGCTTTTTCCTGTGTGTTTATCTGGCTTTTCCATGGAAAATCTACCTTATCTCGGGTTCAGATGCCTTTGATTTCTGACTGAGTGTAACTTGAAAAATAAACAAGTCAATCCTGACGTGTAACTGAGCTGATTGCTACATTTTCTAGTCACGCCTCTCTGTTGAAAACTTCCCCCACCCTCTTCTAGGTGTTGCCGTGGCATGTGGTTTGCTTTATGCATAGGCAAAGCAGTGAAATTATCTGCCTCTTACCAGGTAGAGTTATTTTGGAGAGCTAGTGAAACACTATAGGACGCAGCACTGTAAATCCTGTAAGTAAGCCTAACTGGCAGAAGGTTTTCAATGGCTAAACATTAACGGTCGGTTAGAGGGTCCTTTAAGTTCTGGAGAGAGAGTTTCATCAGCTGGGTGGTGTTTTACTGTAAGAATAAATTATGGATGCTGCAGGAAGGAGTGCGCTTACATGGAGATACAGAAGATGCTAAAAAAAGGTTTGTAACTCTAGTCTGAAGGCAGTGAAATGTTTGATCACTTTTGGTTCAAAGGTGCTAGTGTTCTTGAATTCATCCTTATTATTTTCTAATATGTAAGTGTGATTCATCCTGGACAAAAATGCTGTTTAATTGTGTTTTCAGCATATGTGAGTTATGCATTTTGTTTTTAGTTAGCTTCTTATGTAGTACTGATAAAAATAGTATTGAAGAAAATGGATTATACTGACATTAGACAGCTTGGAGATAGCCTGGGGAAGACAGGTGCCTTGCCTCTGTGGAAATACTAATTCGCAGCAAATTTCAATTCATGGATTATTATTGTTACCAGTAGTGATAGTCATCTTTTAATCTTACATTTGATTGTTATTAAAAAGATACATATGTATGTAAGTGGAAAAGTATAAAATATAGCTTCTTGTTTTCCATACTGAGTAGTATTTTCCAGATGGCAAATATTTCTGAACTTGAACATCAATTTAGTTTCTTTCCTGTTTATGAATAATAGACAATATTTACAACTGTGTGTATGCATTGTGTGCAAAATAATGTAAACATTGCTCAATATCATTAACCAGAAAAGAAACTGAATTACTGTTTCCTAAAATTAAACAATATTTCCCTGAAAGTAAGCAAAACCGTAATTTTGAAATGCTGGAAAACTTAAAAATGTTCATAGAAAATAATGAGGCGGTTTGGGAAATGGAGAGATTGTCATAGGGAAAACATTAAAATAACCTTGTTTGTATAAGTTAGCAGGGAGAAAAATAAAGCAGGATGCAAAGACCTGCAATTTCTGAGAGAACAGTGGCAATAAAGACACCGATGAATTTAGAATAGTGCCAGAGATGCAAATGAAAATTTAAATTTTGCCTAGACTATCAGAAGACATTTCTAACTGACATTTCTAACTAACATGTCTACTTCATGTAGGTTCATTTCAAGGAGCAATTAATACAACATCAAGTGGGGAGAGCTTTGTGCTCTTGGGCTTTGCCAAAGAGTGGCTTTGCACAGTAAAGCTGAAGAAGAAAGCTTCTAACAAAGCTTCTGCTTTTTTGTTATGCATATAAGTAAAACTAAGGTAACTTGCTAAGCCACAGGATTTTACTGAACTTAATTTGCAGGAAATCATTGTAAAAGCTCTGAAACATACGTTTTGTTCTTAATTTGCTTTAAAAGCATTAAAACATATTCAACTTTATTTAAGTTTAAAGGAAGAGCTACACAGATTTCTGAGTTCTGGTTCTGTAAACTTCATTCAAATGGAGAGGTAACCCACTGATTTAATGGCTGTTTTTATTCAGAGCTACAAGGAAAAATTAGGAATTTCAGAATCAGACTGTCTAGCCAAATCCTAAGCCCGCTGAAGTCAACAAGCTTGTTTGGTTTCAGTTGGACCCCATGTCAGAGAGGAATCCTGGTTTTACAGTTCACAATTAGAGAAGCAAAAACAAATTGCACCTTTCAACTGTTCTTCCCTGCCTGCAAGCACATTGCAATCAAATGACAAAGCACTTCAGGAGGAAAGGCTGGGCCAGAAAGAACTTGCCAACAAGCCGGTTTATACTTGCTGTTGAAGCACAATAAAGTAGTCTACCTGAGCACAGAGAGCTTTTAAGAGCCTAAGAACAAGGTCATTCCAAAAGATTTTGAGACAAACAGGACTGAGCAGAACCATCTTTCCCTACTTCATTTTCTCTCAAGAATTAACTTCCTGGGAAAAAACAGTTTCTGAGACAAGGAAGAGCTGGCAGTAAGCACAGGCTGAACAACATTTCCATCAGGGCTTTTGAAGGGACGGGGTTTTCTTAGTTGTAAAACAAGGATCTGCAGACTTGAATAGACTCAGTGAAGTCAAGTCCTGTTCTTGTTTTTTTAGTTTATTTTGTATTTGTCTGCAAGTCACCCCATTGAACAGAGTACTTTTTATGTTCAGGGCTTCTCGGCTTGTTCTAATCACTGCATTACTCATGGACGCTCGAGCCAGTTCTCTGCCAAGCCCTTGCAGTCTTAAATAGCTTAGGAAAGCAGATGAGCCTTCTACCATGTCTTAAAAATTGGTAAATAAAGGCTGTTTTGGGTAAGTAGCAGCAAGTTCCAAAGTTCACACCAAAAACACTCTGCTGTCTGTCTCTCCTCCTTTGCAGGGATGGAGCACAGCTCTGCATCTGAGCAGAGTGAAATGGAAGAGAAAAACAATAGAACTGCAGATAACCACTCAGAGATTTACAAGTATATAACTTAGGCTATGAGTAGTACCTGCTAAATTATCGTTGTTTGGAAAAAGAACGAATACCATCTTACCATAATGCTGGATTGAAACAACTACTTTATGGCTGTTGCAGACAATGATATGCCAGTATGTTGAGTTCATTTTTGGCTGTGCAGTTATGAAATTTGCAAGCTGACAAGGCCAAACTGAACGGTACATTTTCCCAGAACTCTATTTTTGCAGGATTTTGGTGGGGGGGGGAGTTAAGGATGAATTCTTCATAGAGCAAGTTTTCTTCAGATGCTTCTCAATAGTTCTTAAAATAAGAAGCTGCTGGATATTCACTACCTGATGAAATTCCACCAAGTTCCTTTTCAAAGCCAACATTTAAATCCCTCTGCCTACAGATATGACAGTTCTGCTAGCCCATCCTCAAAAGTGGAAGAAATGGCAACGGTGAGTAGCTTATCAATTTATTGTCTGCAATGCTTAAATACGGATTTTTCAAAAACTAGTCCCCTTGGTTTAGGCTGTTGCTTTAACATCCGATTAAATAGTATTCTTGCAGTTCTTGTTTTAAATGCTGAATGAAATGTCGGTGTTGTGAACTTGTTGCATGTAGTAGAATGAGCTTGCCTGTTAGCTATAAAAGTCCAAAGCTTTTCTAGCTAAGACCTAAGTCTAGCTCTGCCAGATTTCAGTTCTCTCATAATGACAGAATAATTGCATGGATCTTTTCCTAGGTCAAGACCCTCACATATCTTGGCAACTGTAACCAACCTGAAAATAGATCAAAACTCACTCAAAATAATAATCTAGTGTATTTACTTTGTTTCATTTCATTTGTACAAGGATGAAAAAGAGTAGCTGGCTTGGGCAGGCAGTAGGCTAGAACCTCTTCTGCAACATTTCCATGCACAGAGTTACCATGTAAATGTAAATTTTGAAGTAGGATTTTTTTTTTTTTGATGTGTGTTCCATTTTATAAGGACAAGCTCATTTTAAGGATAAAACAACAGATTTATTTCTGATGTAATTTAAGTGCATGCTGTTGAAATAACAGATTTTCTTCCAAGGATTATATTTTCTATTTTAATTACTTTATTACCCTGTATTACTAGCATGTTTTTCCTCATCTTCAATTGGGTGGTATAACCACAGAGGGGACTAAGAAGGTATACAGTGTATAATCAAAGGCACAGAGGATGTAAACTGGCCACCTCCCTTCTGTCATATTTCAAAAACAAAGGGATAATCTATATTAATATATGACTGAGCAAAGATCTTATCAGAGAATCCTGCCTGTTATATAAACATATTATATAAAGCTATATTATAGCTAGACAAGTAAAATATTATGAATATCGTGAACAACAAAGTAGTAGGGTGGGTTTTTTTGGAAAAAGGAGGAAGAGTTTCAGCTAAAATAATTGAGCAGTTAAACAGTTGTCTGCACTTCTACTATCTGAGACTGTGAGCTGAGAGAAATATGGGTGGGATAGAACCTCTCCAGTTTAACATGTGATCCAAACACAGATGGGGAATAGGATGACATTTTTCCCACTTTTACCACTAAGTGCTATCTTGCAATAAGAAAATGGACTGTATTGTTCAGTTATTAAATCTCTGTTGGAAGGTCAGTGTGTGAATTTTAAAATACACTGGTCAATGAAGAAGTGATTGGGGAAAATTAAATTGAGAGATACAATGCGATAAGGATGCATTTCGATAAAATAAGTAAACTATGCCCTTATCCAAAACATGCTACAGTATGAGGACAAGATGAGTAATTCTCCTTATTATATGTGTAGAAGTCTATAAAATGCATGCAATTTTACAACCCTCAGTTGTGTATATAATAGTACATTATTTATTGGACTGACAGAGTTTGCTCACCTCTGGGACTTGTGACACAATTTATGATGTGACATGTGAAATGTGATTTGAACCCACGTGTAGAACTGAAACCAGGTTACCTTACAATTTTTAACAGGCTGAAATGTGTAACTCCCCAATGTCAACTGAAACAAGTGGTCATTCTTTTGATACAAACCAAAATGAAACAATGGAGAAAAGTGCACTGGAATGGAATGAACAGCTAGAGAAGGAGATTTTCAGTGGTAAGTGTGTGTCCTTACTTTGTTCTGATGGTATTGTTACCAGAAGCGACTGTGGTTTGAGAGAATTTTCTGCAAAAGCACAGGCTTTATAGACATGGCTCATTTCTAGAAGAGTGGCTACTTTTGGTTCTCTTTGTCTGACCGCAGAATGCCTACTCCTATATTGACTTCAAGAGATGTCACTGATCACTCTTGGAATGTATTTCATCTCCTACTGATACAGTTCAGAAGAATCACATGTACAGTTCTCTCTGCTGTTTCTGTCAGGAGCCCATACTGCACCCTTTAGGTGCAGACATATGGTTCTGTGAGAATTCTGTCCCAGTTTCCTGCATGCATAATTTTAATAATGATGAATTACTGGGCCTGATTTTATAAACTACAAAGCCACAAACTACAGAAACAAGATGCATTATGGCACTCAGTTAGCTTTCTGGGAGCCTTTATAGCCCCAGTCAAGAGCAGCAGGTTCTTTTTTAGCTTGGCTCATGTCCTCCCAATGGAAGCCTCAGAAACAACACATCTTTTTTCTTGTTCTAAGCCGAGTTTCTCAGGAGTCTTCTCTTTTGTGTGCTGAAGAGAAACTTAGAAAAATGGAGAATTTTAGTACCTTTGGATCACATTTTATTCCAACTATACATACTTATCAATGCTTTCTTAATGCTTTTGTACTGTTAGCACAGATCTGTAACGACTGATTGGTCAGTCTTATGTATTTAAGTGGATCAGGAAATTCTGTAACAAAACAGTCATGTCCATTGTATATTATGTGTGGCATTTTCAAAATACCAGAAGAAAACAATTAGCAAAGGCATAATTTGCTTTGACAATAAAAATAGTTTTAATATGTCGCTGTCAGCCTTCTGACTGAGTATCTTGGTTAATTGAGCTATATAGTGTTTAATTCCAGTTCATGAGGTTGCCTATATATGTATACATTACATGTATATTATGTATACATATTATATATATATTATGTACATACATATTTATATGTATATAAATATATATTTGTTGCTAGATTGAATCACAAGTTCCTAACTATTTAATTACCCTTTCTTAACCAGAAAATGCCATTTTCAATGCTCATATAAGTAGAATAGATTACAATTCAGAAGATAACTTCTTTTATGAATGAAACAAACAATGGACATGCCAGACTACTGAATAGGCTTGTGTGATGGTGTGCAGGATTCTGTTTTCTTACAATGACATCATAACTGTGCTTTATGAACACACAGGAAGTCCATATTTGCCTAGTGAATTCTTTTTCAGGGATTTTTTTGCTTACAAACTATATTTGGAAGGTTTACACACACACACACACATATATATACAATGTGTGAGTGAGAACTCAGACTTCAAATTATTTTGTTCTTTTAAACAGCATGAAGACTAAAATTTACATAAAGAGCAGTCATGGAGGAGAGCATTTTTTTTCTTGTAGTCATAATGGGTGACTGCTGAAAGGTCCTATGGAAGAAAGAATGTGTGGTTTGGGAAGGGTTTTGAATGCTGAGAAGCTGATGCCTTTTAAAGCCAGTTCTGATGATTAATGTGGTACATGAAACTTTTTAACATAAATAGTCAGAAGATTGTTAAAGAAAACAAAACCAAGTATCTTTTTTTTTTTCCCCTGTGCAGTTCTAAGTGATCTGGATGACCAGCTGGCCCAGGAACAAACCCAAGACCCTTTGGACAGGACAGTTTCTACTAGCAGTGCATCAAATGTCCAAAGTAGTAGTTCATTCCCTACTTCAAAGAGGCAGACTGCTAGTAGGGGGCAACATAGAAACGACTGGAGTGACATCCCTAGCACATTTTTCCCAGATGGACTGAGAACACTAAGGGCCAAAGATGAACACAAGATTTTCATCAGACCAAGAAAGTTACACAGTGCATATATAAACTGGCACCAAACAGCCTTTCAAGAAGATTGCAGTTATGGTGATGCAATCAATGGAAATCCTCGTCTGCATCGTAGGAGGCTGTCTTCTGTATCTTTCGGACGGTCTTCAGAAGGGAGCTTATATCCCCCTTCCATAACACAGAACAGCGGATTTAGGCACAAGAGTTGTATGAACAGGGATACAACTGGCAGAAGTTACTCTGTATGTTCTCTTCGGGGATGTCCATCATCAGTATCTTCTGATCAGCTATCAGCATCTAGTTTGCAGCATCCATTGGCAAGGGAGAGCAAGAATGGTTTTGTACCAAGGTTTGGTCGACAGAACCCAAAGAGAATTCCTCTGTCTTCCATTGTATGGAACAACACACCAGACTCTTCTGAACAAACTCCAGAAAAAATGTTTAGAACTCAATCACTGACGGAGTTTCATGCTACAGACCACGGTAGATATCCCAGCTCTTTACAAGAAGCTAAGAAATACCCAAGTTACCACTCAAAACACCACTATAGAAGATCTATTTCAAGCAGTAATTGCTTTAGTAGAGTTAGTTGCCCCAACAAAGCTACTTCTCTGTTGCCCTTTGATAACTGGGAAAACTATCCTCTGTACAAATCAGAAAATAATCTCTCTAGATCCTACTACAGAGATACCTCTTCTCATGGCAAGTTGTATGCAAACCAAAAAAATTCTTCTTATGGAAGAAAAGACAGCTATCCTTCTTGGGCTGATATTCCTCAGTGTTACAGTGATGAAATATTTGTTTCCCCTGAGGCCAGCTTTGAAGTATTTATGGCTAATTTAAATGACCAGCAGTGGGCACATACAAAGAATGCCAAGTTTGGTTCAGAGCGCCTGCAGAATGATTTTCACATGTACTCTCCAGAAAATACAAGTATCAAAAAGATGACAAGAACTGCAAACAGAACTTTTTCAGAATTCACTGAGGGCTGTCAGCCTTGGCTAAGTTGTAACTCTTCTGTTTCTTCATCTGGTATCAGAACTGATGAGTCAGTCTTTCCCAATTCAAAGGACCAACCAAAACCTACAGGACTGAACAGGAATTCAGTTGTTGTTACCCAAAGGAGTACTAAGGCAGACTTTGCACACCTGGAAAAGGCAGAATGTATGAAACAGACAGATGAAGACATTCTGTTACAGTCAGTTCCTCAACAAGCAGATACAAGCTACATCAATGCACGGAGTTTTTCCTCTAACAGCCCTGCTTCTTCCATGTGGCAAAGAGATGTATCTCTCTTTAACACAATGACATCAAAGAGACAAACCCAAGCCGCTGCCAGAGGCAATACTGCAAAAATTTATACATCAAATGGTGATAAAAGAAATTTGGAAATGAAGGAAAATGATTTCCCACCCAACAGTGTGTTCAGTCAGCCTCCCTGTATTTTTCCAACTGACGAGAGCAGGAGGGAACCTCTTCTTCCAAGTCAGAAAGAATGGGAACATAATCTGCATTATGCAGCACAAAGAGAGAGCATCAAACAGGGTAATTGGAGTGCAGAAGCCCTTAATGAAGCTACTCCAAAGAGACAGTCCTCACTACTGAATGTTCCTTCTGCTCTATCCACTGAAAAATTAGCAAACTGTCAAGGCATGTTGTCATGTCCTCCTGAGTGCTCGTCTAGTTTCTCAAATACCTCTCCACAAGCACTTTCTCATAAAGACAATTCTAAATGCTTAGGAACACTAACTAGCTCTTCAGTAAATTGCACAGTTACTGAATCTCAAGCAGAAGAGGGAAAAACAGCTCAAGTGAGCAGAACAGGTGTTAGCAAAGAGATTTCACAGAAAACACTGCAAAATGCAAGTACTTTAGTTACTAAGGACTGTAATGGACAATTCACTACTAGTTCTTCACAAAATGGAAATTCTGGAAATATTTATATGCATAGCTTTGATGGAGATCCCAATACTTCTGAAAATAGTTTAAGTTATTTTTGCCTTGAAAAAGGAACTGGAAAAATGAGGAGTACTTCACCTTGTATCAGAAGGTTTCACAAGCAAGACATCTTGCCAAGACATACCAGTAGCTGCAGTATTACTGGCTCCCCTGGCAGAAACAGCTCCAAATCTTCTGACCCCCTTGTTATTTATTACACTTTGCCTAGAAAATCAGCTAGCATTGCTGGTAGTATTATGTCAGATACGCCCATCTCTTTACCTAGAGAAAGTAGAACATCATACGATTGTTTAAGGTCTGAAACTCCACATAGAGCTGACACCTTTTATTCTAATCAAAGAGATGTGTCTTGTTTAGACCCAAAATGTTCCTTTTTAACATCAGCATCATTAAATGCTGCTACAAGTAACAAAGATTACTCTAGTCCTTCAACCAAAACTATTAATGATTCAATAAGTAGTAGTACATCAGTTGATCTCACAGACAGATGTAAACATCTAAGTAGAAGAGAATCCTCTGTGTTTTCAGATTATAAGGAGGGGGGAAATTTTTTGCAGAAATATAAAACCACAAGCACATTTACAGTTTGTGTTGATGAAGATCATGTCAAGTGTCATGAATTAGTTTCAATTTATTACACACTACCACGGAGGCATTCAAGAACATTTTGTAGCCTCTTTAGAGATAATTCAGAGGATGCAGATTTACCTTGTCCCAAAGAAAATGCTCAGTCACCAAGAATACAAAACAAGAAAAATGAAGATCATGTGAGTTTAGCAAATGTTTTTTTCCCTACTACTTCAGAAAAAGAAGTGCCTTCATATTCTTCTGACCAAGTATCTTCAGTTCTGGTCACACCTCAGAATTTAAGAACTTCTGTTGATAGTGAAGAAGAGAATTCTCACTTATCCCCTAGCTCTGAGAAGTCAGTGAGTGGTAACAAGAAACATAATTCAGCATATCTTTCATTAGCAGAAAATGTGCTTTCTGATGTGGTGATAGAAGAAATTTCTTTTGGTGGCCCACAATCCACTGCAATAGTGGCTAAGTCAGGTAAGGCCATTTCTGATGCTTCAATTAGCCAAAAGACAGAAATACATCTGAAAGAAAAGAAGGAAATTTTACAAAGAGCCACACCACTAATGTCCACTTTATCAACGCCTCCCAAGCCAGGCAGACATTTAGCGAATCCTTTATATTCTACTTCAACAAATAAGAATATTACACAGAAGGGAAGCTCTGAAAGTTGCTCTCAGCCCCCAAAAGTGAACAACAAGAAAAATCTGAACAGTTTACTCCTCCGTTCCAGAGAGAAGAGTTCCCTTGGAAGGAGTGGTAACACAGAGCATGCTGATGTGCCACTTACTCCTGTGGAAGACATGTACAGGGATAGTACCCAAGTTAAACAGAGAGTAAATTTCCTACACCGAACCACCCCTCTGTGTAATAATAAATTTAGTGGACTGCAATTAAGGGCTGACAGTTCAAGAAAAAGGGAAAATGGTTTAAACTTTTGTAGCAAAGTGCTCCCAGAGTCTCAGAGCAAAACATCTGAGGTAAGCACAGCTTCCAGTGCTGATCCATTACTTCAGCTAGACAAAGTGGCTAGCACAGATACAGATGAAGTAAAGAATTCAAAACTTAAAAAAGAGCAAAATTCACAGAGTTCTCATATGGGTAAAGTTTACAGCAGTTTTCAGGAATCAGAGAGGCATAGTGAAGGCAACCTGAACATTAAAGATAAAGTTCCTAGGGCTACCCAAGATAAGAAGGTAACACAGAGTGCAGAAGATGAGAACAAGCTTCTCTCTGACTGCACAAGAGACAAAGATATAGAAAAAAGGAAAAACAGACCTTCAATTAAAAATAAATTGGCAGCTGTTTACAAAACAAGTCGTAAATTTTCAAGTAAAAATTTACCCCCCAAACCACACATAAGTAACATTTTTTCACAGAATGATGGAAGTGCTACTTCTTTAGAGGTCAACATGTCCCTCGACTCGTTGATTTCAATGGATTCCCACCAGCCATTCCTGGAGCTGGACAATGAAAATCAGAATCACAGTCTGAACGCTGATAAGAGTATGCCAAGACCAAGAACAGCTGAGAATAAGAAGACTGAAAATCAGAATGATCCTTCTTTGCTTGTTAACACCAAAAGGAGGCCTTTTACAAGTTCATACACCCAGAAGGAAGCCATCAGTCCTCAAAAAACTGCAGTGAAAGTGGAAAATAGGCCAAGACTCACAACCTTATTTCCAGCTAAAGCAGTAACCATGAGAAATAAGAATTCCCAAACATTTGATCTTGGGTTAGAAAGCAAAAGCCAGCCCATCGCTCCCAGTGCTACTACCTCATACCCACTGGATGAAGAGAAAGGAAGAGCTAGCAGTCGTGCCTGCGCTCCTCCCTCACCACTTTTAACTGACAAAAACTCAAACACCTTTGTAAATAACTGCTTGCAGGCAGACACATGTGCAGAGCAAAACTTGACTTCCCAGACAGTGCTTGGTCAGCATCAAAATACCTCCCAGACTACTGGCTTCGAAAACGCTAACCTCAATAGCTATCAGTTGCGCAAGAGCCATGCGAAAAGTCAGCGTGAGCGTCACCTCTCTGAGAGCATTTGTGCTCAAGATTCCCTTGAGACCTCTGCCTCAGGAAGCAATATTCTACCCAAAGATGGCATACATGGGAAGAGATTTAAATCTTACTCAGAGCTGTTGTCTTGTGACGAGAATGAAAACTGGGCATCAGACGATGAAAAATGTTACAGCACTAGACATTTAATGTATCCATCTGTGGAATTTGGTATATTTGGCAAAGAGCAACAACTGGCTTTCCTGGAAAATATCAAGAGGTCACTCACAGAAGGGCGATTATGGAGGCCATGTCTTCTTAACAACCCTGGCGCTTTCAGAGATACAGAGAACTCTTCTATAAACAGGGCTGAGCTTCTGAGCTCGAGTTCTGCTGGGAGCAAAATGTCATCAGCTGCTTCATCCCCCCGAGAGCTGACTGATACCTGTGTGGAAGACCCAGCCGCTTATTCAGACTCAGACAGTGATACCACCACCGATGATGAATATTACCTAGATGAGATAGATAAAGAATCAGAGCTATGAAGGGACTGTGGTACTAAGAGGGCATGATAGCGTGGTAGTTTCCGGGCAGGCAAAAACATGTCAAATACGTTGAGCCCATTCTTGTGCTGCTATAAACTGGTACAGCTTCCTTAGTTTCAGAGGAGTTAGTATGCTATACTGGCTGAGCATTTGACTTTTGTATTAAATGTGTGGCTTCACCATTCCTGTTTCTCTTAGCAGGGAAAAACAATGTTAAAAAATCCCTTCCCCAAATAATAGAAGGTAAACAGCTGTGGAGTTTTGGGCAGTGTAAGTCCAGGGATGGCTTTCCTCTGAGTCAGCAAGCAGTAGTTAGGTTCCTGCCAGCTATGCAGTGCTGGAATGGATAAATTCTAGCTTGAGCTGCTTTTTCTTACAGAACTTAAAACCAAGAAGTTACTTTGCTGATAATTTGCTGTTTCTCCAATGTTCCTCATTATCAAGCATGATAACGCTAATCCATCCCACTGAACAAATATCCTCACAAAATGAAACCTCTTAAATTTTTACAGCATATTCTGTATAAATGTTCTTTTTCTGCATTCCTGGGGAGCGTAGCAGCAATGTCCCTGGTGGCATTTGTTCTGCTGTGCTGTTGAGGCAGATTCCACACCAGGACTTTTCAGCATTGCAAGAGCAGTGAGCAGTGTGAGTTGCAGAAATACTCCTAGTATAGGAAAAAAAGCTCAACACAGGGTACAGTACTTAAAAACTGACTGAACAAAAGACAGCTGAGCATGGAAATCTGCTTTCCAGACATGGAAGATTCATAACTGGCACAGCTTTGGTTACAGTTGACATGATTGGCCAGATTTCTGCCTTTGACTTAGAAACAGGTTAATTTGGATTAATAGTCAGACACTTTTAACAATTCAAAATATAAAAAGATTTAGCCTGTTGATTTCCTATATTAACCTCATAGGTTGAATCTTAAGTTGTCTTAGTAGTGGGAAGATAACCAAAACAACTTGTGAGGTCCCAAAGTTCTGCAGCTGCCTCTGCTTGGCTGGTCTCAGGATGAAGCACCTGCAGCCACTGGGCTCCTTCAGGGCAGCAGCACCTGGGGCAGCCTGAGAGGGCACTTGGCTGGGGCACCACTACACCATACAGACTGGTAGCTTTTTACATGCAAAGTAAATAAAACCAGTAAGAAAGGCTCTTTCCCCTTTGCTAAATTACCATCCCTTTTGGGTATTTTTCAACTGTTCCTGCTGTGACCACAGTACTCTTTATCCTCCAAACTCAATGGCTGTAAGCGTGTTCCATTGGATCTTCTTCAGCCACAACAATAATGTAGTATTATTACTCAGTAGCCAAAACTTGTCCCTGGCCATTAAATTTCTAACTAAGTTTTGTTCTCTTTTTATGAAAAATCAGAAGTGGCTCACTGAGCCAGAAAATATATTTTAAAATAATTATACATTTTCTTCTACTTTATTTCTAATTTCACACGTGGTCTGAAATGATGGTCCATATGTTTATATGCTTTTTAATCCAATAAAATTTCTGTAGGACATAATTATATTTTTCTAACTGGAAGGACAGTATACCAGTATTTTAAAACAATATATTTTACACAAAACAAGCAATGCTTGTATCACTGACTACTCCACAAGAAACTAAAAGATGAAAATATTACAGTAGGTAAGAGGTATCCTTATTTTTTCATATTGTAAGCTTCGTTAAAGAAGTGGGTCTGTAGTTCAAATCTGTACTGATATATAAGTATTATTCTTTTATGCTGGGGTAATTTGTCTTTTGTTGTACATAGAAGGACTAACATAAACTGTATATTTATAGCCAGAATTGATCTCTACGACATGCCTGTTTCACAAGGCTGTAAGAATATGCTGACATAGACAATGCTGTAATGAAATGACTACTGTATAATTGCAGTCTTGTAAAACGTGGTATTCTAAGGAGAAATTATGTTTTTCTGTAAATGCTTCTATTTTCTGTGTACAGGATTGTGTAGAGTAAGACAATAAAACCAGCTTAGTATCTGTGCAGAATTTCTGCTGTTGTACATTTCTGCAAAATACATTAATCCAAAAATTTGGGATACCAGCCTCCATAAGGTAAAGAACAATAAAAGAAATGTTTACAAAGGAAGTAAATGGTCATACTGTTTTTCTTGACTAGAGGTGGATGGTTTAGAACATTTTTATTTGTAAATATTTTCTGTGAGAGCCATGAGAGAGTCCCCTAGAGGGACAGACCCTGAGAGATTCCCCTGGGTTGGGGTGGGGCCCCCCGGGATGCTTTGTTCTGCCGTGCAGGTGTGTCCCGGTTCAGTTTCCCTGGCTGGCCCGTTGGTTCTCCGCCCCTTTTCCCCCTGTGTGCCGGGGCACCGCCTATGTCCCACCCGCCTGCACACAATGCTCTGCCCCACTCCTGTATAAAATCGCAAATTCTGCGTGGTTCGGGGCTTTTGTCACTGGTATTCAGCATGTAATAAACTCTGCTGGAATTCTACACGGGAGCCCTTCCCGTTTATACCGCCAGTGTGTAGGGAAAGCCTGCCGGTGCCAAAACCCCGGCATGGAATCCGACAATTTTCTAGCCATTCAACAGTAGTTGGATTAAGTGCTCACCTTGCTGGCATACATTTTTTTCATTTGCTATGCTGTGTATGACAGGAAATCAGATGGCTTGATTTAATGTAAGCAAGTAAAGACTGCTTTTGATTGCAAATCAGTTGTGGAAGATTGCAGCCTGTTGAGAATCTGCAAACTAGAATTTATGCTGAATAACAGTATTCTAACAGTCAATTGCATGAAAACATAGGGAGAAATACCTTTTGAATAACAATCAGTTCCACTCCGTTTAGCAGAGCCAAATTTTGATATTTACACTCTTCCAAGATTTTCTTTGGCAAAAATATATTCTATAAATATTGATAACTTATAGGATTTTCATATTTAAAGCTCTTTGTTTGAAATAAATTCTGCATTCACATGAAAAAATATATTGGTACTGTATTTTTCACTTGCTGTGAATGCAATGGACTATAAAAAAAAAAATCCAGCATCTTAATATGGTTGCCAACATCATCAGGGTGCTGATGGCCAACAAAGCCATGGATTGAGCAAGGCAGCCAGTCTTGGTCCATCTTGCAGCTGTAGCCAGCAGCCACATCAGCTGCTGGGCTCAGGCCTGCCTCCTGCACAGGAAGGATGTGCTGCCTTCTCCTGTCCTGCCAGCTGATGAGTCTCCAGCACACAAAGAGTTTCCTATCAGTGGCAGAATCTTTACAGTAGACATATCAAGCCCTTAGAGAGCCGTATGTCTACATCTTGCCTTGAGGTGCCAATACTTCATGTAGGGGCCAAGGGTAGTGTTTGAGGAGTAGTTTTACAAGATGATGAGCTCCACATGAAAATCCCTTCAGCTGCAATTAGGCCTGAGCAAAACCTGGCTGCCACGTGCCATGTAATGGTGTGTGAGACTCATCAAGGTCTTTCAGCCTTAATTACTACAGCCAGTATTTGTGGTACCTGAGCTCAGTGACGCAGTCCCTCAGCCTGGCTTCAGAAGGAAACATGGTTTATGAACTAAGGTGGTTTTTCCATCTAGACCTCTGTCCACCCAGTAGGTCATGCACATACCCAGATGATCATCACCATCCTGATGACATTTGAAAGAAGGGACAGAAGTCTCATGGTTTCATCAAAGGATAACTCAGGGTGGGTGTGATCTCAGAAGACCTCTGGTCCAGCCTCCAGCTCACAGCAGATTGGCTTTGAGGTCAGGGCTGGCTTCTCAAGGCTTCATCCAGTTGAGGCTTGAAAATCTCTGAAGATGGAGACTGGACAGCCTCTCTGGGCAACCTGTGCCTCAGTCTGTAACATGGACATGTCACAGGGTGACCATCTCTTCTTTCAACTCATGCCAGTTGTCTTTCATCCTTCTGCCCTGCACCATCTTCCTGGGGGCTTCTGTAAGGTCCACCCCCTCATCGAAAGTATCTCTTAACAAGCTTAACAAGTCCAGCTGCCCCAGCCTCTCCTCACAGGGCCAGTGCTCCAGTTCTGCCATCTCAGTGGCTTCCCCTGGAACTGATCCAGTTTATTGATGTCTTGTACTGTGGAGCACAAGGCTGGATGCAGGATCTAGATGTGGTCTAACAAGTACTGAGTGGAGGTGGATAATGACTCCCCTCAACCTCTGGCTCTGCCCCTGTTCATACAGCCCAGGCTGCTGTTGATCACTGTTATTTGCCAGGGCTCATTGATGGCCCATGTCCCTCTCCCTGCCCACCAGGACCCCCAGGGACCTTCTCTCAGAGCTGGTCCCAGCAGCTGGTCCCAGCCCATACCAGAACAGGGGTGGCTGCTTGCCAGGGACAGGGGCCCCCCATTCTCCCTATGTTTTCATGCAATTGACTGTTAGAATACTGTTATTCAGCATAAATTCTAGTTTGCAGATTCTCAACAGGCTGCAATCTTCCACAACTGATATGCAATCCTAGGTGGGGGAGCCCTGATCCCCCCCACCTCCTCAGGGCTCCCCCCACTCTCCCTGACCACGGCTCACGACACCATTTCAGCCCAGCCTGGAGCCATCAGTCCCTGCCCCACTGATGGCATAGGTCATTGGTCTCTGTGCAGGTTTGAAAGCAAACCAGTGAGAGACTCCAAGTCAGAAATACAATTTAATAGGGAAAAGGTAAAATAAATGCAATAGTACAAAAAGCGAACCACTGACAAAGTCAGAATACAACCTGGCACCCTGTCAGTCAGGGTGCTGGTAGCAGTTCAGATGAAGTGGTCCTGTTAAAGCAGTGATCCTGTAGAAAAAGAGTCTGGTCTTCGTCTGAAAGTCCAGTGGTGGCTGTGTTGTGGCTCTTGTCCTCTGGAAATCCAGTGGGAAAAGGCTGTCTGTGGTGTTTGAAATCCCAGTTTATATCCAGGATGGAATGTTTGGTTTCTCCCTCTGTGTGGAACATCTCACAATGGGATCATGAGTCACGGGGCAAGGCATTGATGGGCCCATTAACAAAAGATTGTCCAGAGGCAGTTATCTATGAGCCATGGACAGGGTCCCTGATTGCCCATTAAACAGAGGCAAGGAAAACACTGCCCCACCTGGTTTCAGTATTTTATGAAGATGGTGATAGAATACATGCTTTTGGGCACATCTTACTCTGTAACCTAGCACAGTCTCCATCTTTCCACTGCCCTCCCTGGCCAGCCTTCCCTGTTGAGTCTGGCTCTGTCTGCAGGCTGACATCCCCAGGACAGGCAGCTATCCCAGAGTGGTGTCTGATCCCAGTTTCCCTCACAGGGACTGACCCTGATCTGCAGATTGATGTCCCCGCCTGACCTCAGCCCTGCCCTGTACCCTGCAACACTACACAAGTTTTCTCTCACCTGTTGGGAGTATCACACATGGTATGCCAGTGGAGATCTGTGGCTATCTGAAGTGAGGGAATTGAGGAGACTAAAGACAAAAGCAAGGAGGAAACCAGAGCTGGTAATTCCCCTTCAAGGAACCTGTTTTTCATGGTCTGTGTGCACAGAGACGTGAAGTTCATGTTATTCAAAACCAGGCAGAATTCATTTGTGCTCTCATTGCTTTGCATGTGAAAATCCAGGCTTGCCCAGAAGCTTGATTTAATTCTCCTACCGCCTTGTAAGCCCTCCCATCTACTCCTACCTTGAAATACTTCCTAGTAGCAGCAAATGGTAAAAATGATAAAACAACCTTAGGAGACAAATTGTTTGAGGTTTACCCTCTTTACTTGTATCCCAACATTTTAAATCCATGAAATTACTTTGTTGTTACATTTTCTAGAGGATTCTGTTATCCCTTTTTCCCCATCACCAAGCACCACAGCACTGATGAGGGCCACCAGCAGCATCTCACCCACAGGCCTCGGGAGCACCTGGGCATGGGTGCGTGCCTGAGCCTTCCCTCCGGGACAGGGAGCTGAGCCCAGTGACAGGGAGCAATGTGTCAGTGCGTCCTAAAAGGGTCTCTGCTCTGTCCTTTGCTTTAAATACAGTTCCTACGGGAAACCCTAAAAACAGCGAGGAATTTTAAATTATATCAGGGTTTGGGTTTTTTTTTTTCCTTTTACAGCAATCTGTAAATCAGCTGACACAGTAACAATAAGCAATAAAGACGATTTTTTTCCTCTTTAAATTCCAGGCTAGCTGTTCAGTTGCCGGCTGAGTAATATCCTAAACCACAGGTAACGTGTTATTTGAGGGGGGGTGGCGACACACCCCCCGATCATCTGCTCTTCAGCGCGTCCCGCAAAGCGCCCACGGTCACAGAAGGAAAACCTCTCGGGACAGGCAAGCGCGGACCAGGGGGGTCCGAGCCCGCTCCTCGCTCTCACAGCAGCTGTACTGTGTTTTTCGCGGCTCTCGGGAAGTGCACGGCTCCGAACCCGCTCCCGTGCCTGAGCCTCGCGGGCAGGGCACAGTCCCGCCGTGAGCGCGGTCCGGCGCACACGGGCTGGGCTGGGCTGGGCTGNTGGGCACCGCGGGGCCGCTGCTGCTGCCGGCGGAGCCGGTGGACCCCCTCAGCGCCGAGCGGAGCCTGGCGTGGGGCCCCGGGCTGGACGCGGGGGTCACCGTGCCCGTGCGGTACTTCTACATCCAGGCGGTCAGCGCGGCCGGGCGCAACTTCTCCCGCTCCCCGCCAGGTACCGTTCGTGTGCTCCGGGGCGGGCAGGGGCGCGGATGGAGACCCTACCCCGGGCTGCGGTTTCACCGCAGGAGCTGGCCGGAG
>VZTH01013601.1:75514-165825 GCA_013397815.1 Aleadryas rufinucha
TGAGCCTAGCCTCGAGGGCGGGGCACCGCCCCGCCGTGAGCGCGGTCCGCACGGGCTGGGCTGGGCTGGGCTGGGCTGGGCTGGGGCAGCCTCTCACCCCCGACCTCCCCGGGCACACTGCGGGAGGGGCTGGAAGCGGAGGAGAATGAGGAAAGGCGGCACCGGATTCAGCGACCCGGGGCCAGCCCGGCCTTCCCCGCGCCTCCCTCCGGCTCTCCCCGGCCCCGGCTCCGTCGGGCCGCCCCGCGGGGCGGGGAGCGGGCGGCGGCCGCGCAGGGCAGGANGCTTGCTTGCTTGCTTGCTTCCTTCCTTCCTTCCTTCCTTCCTTCCTTCCTTTCCCCGTTCCGTGTGCTCGCTGTGCCGTCGCTGTTCCCGGGCTGCCCCCCACGCCCCGTCCCGCACCCGGTCCCGCACTGCCCGGACACGCAGGTCCGATGGCAAGCGAAGCACATGGTCAGACTCTCCTTTCTTCTGGTGCTGCCCAGTGCCTCCTCTGCTCTCAACAGTAGTCTACTCTAAATAGTATGGAATTTAACAGCAAAGAACCAGCAAGCTCAGAAGGAACCAGTGCTCCTGGAGCTAGCGGACGTAAAATCCCAGTACATCTCTGGGAGTGGTAACGCAATTATTTTTAATGCCGCGCACACACCAGTTGCTTAAAATTTCTGTCTCGGTCAGCAGAGCTCTCTAGGCTCTGGTATCCTACTGCTGCTCCGTTAAGGAGTAATTTTCATCTGTTGTTTGCTCAGCACAAACACCAGCCATCCCATGACACTTCTCCTGAGGGTGGGAATTGGGTTTGTCCTCGCAGGCCAGTGGTATGATGCCAGTCAGCTGTTTGCTGCTGCAAGTTAACTCCACACACTCTATATTAATAGTTTAAATTCGGAATAAAAATTACTTTGTATCACAGATTCCGTAATGAAGATAATCCTGAGATAGCCCCAGAGGAAGTCGTGTGTTGCTAATTTTTGCAGGGTAGAAGCTATTCACTTTGCTGTGTATTATTTTCTGTTCACAGGGGTGGTACTGAGAGGGCAGCTACCAAGTATGCACAGCCTCTTTATGTCTTGTTAGTTAGAAAGCTGCTGCTTGCAGAATCCAAGAGTAGACATATATTATACAGGGTATGTCTTCAGTCTGACAGAACCGTGGATACTTCAGATATTTCAGGTCTGGACTTTCTCCATCTACTCTTGCAGCTTGATGCTGGATGTGAGTGCAGTTTTGAAATTGCAGTCAAGAATGCGACTGCACGCTCACTGCCAGTGAAGCGGAGGCTGATATCAGCTGCACAGAGAGGGCCTTGGGTTCAAACAACAGGTTGCTGAAGGTGAAAAGTTGTGAAGTTCAGTTGGATTCTCATGCTAGTTTAAGTCATCCAAGATAAACTGGTAGGACATGGGTACTGAGAACCTAGTTTTGATTGCAGTGTGTTCGTGTGTGTTCATATTTATGTTAATAAATTCAGTGTCCCAAGAAAGTTTCCAGGTCCCAATGCCATCTGGCATGGAGTGATCTCCATTCATCCCATGACCTGCTGTGGCTTCCAGTCAAAGACAGGGCATGCGTGCTGCTGACAGGGAAGAGCTGTTGCCTCGGCCTGTGCTAACTGCTGTCCCATGCCAAGAATTGTTTAGGAGTGTGCCAAGGATCCTTAAAAAAATTAACAGTAGAGCTGGTCACATTCCAGTGCATGAGCACTGTTTCATCTATTCATAGATACCCTGGCTATAAACTTCTGTTCTCGAATGATTTTAAATGTTCAAATACTATCTGTAAAATGTCATTAAGAATTACAATTAACAATATTTATTCAGGCACCACTCTTCAATATAAACTAAATACATCTCAGAATATCCCTAATGAGATAGCAAAAATGCACATTATCACCTCCATTGCAAAACAGGAACACTGTGATCAGAGCAGAAGAGCTATGGTTAAGGCTTCACATTTGTGAAATTTGTTCAAATCTATTAAATTGGTTTTTGTGTGCATTAAAATTTCAGTCAAAAGGGTCAGTACTTACTGGAATCCATTATAAAACTTGTATAGCATAATTAGTAGATTTTAAATCCAGATTTGTTTTCTGAATGTCAAGTCTGTTCACCAGAATTGATAGGCACCATTGCACATCACACTGGAATTTCAACCTAGAGGCTGTAAGTCTTTGACCTGCCTTTGTAGAAAGATGTCAAACGATGCAGAATTCATTCTTTCCCTAGAAAAATTATTTCAAAGATTAAAAAATCCCTGGTGAAAATACAGAACTTTATTTTAGTGTAAACTGCATAGATTTTTTTTCTTTGGATACTTGGATACACCTTATCCTTCTTTCCTACTAGGTTTTACCTTAGGTTTAACAACTGCTGACCATGTCTTTATGTACTATTGACCGTGATAAAATCAGCTATTAACTGTTGTTCAGATTATCTACACACTCTGCTAACAAGTATTTTTCGAGGCCTCCCAGGTATTCTTGCAGAATTCACCAAATGCTTACGAAGACCAGGGCATGCTTCTTCAACTCTCGTTCCAGTGGTGCTAAACAGAGTTGTACTCCTTGGTTCACTCACCTTCGTACTTGGGCACTGCAGCACCTCCCTTCAGGTCTTTGGTTGACCATGGTCTTTTGGGACGGTCACACACAAGACCTGTATTTGTTTGTTCCTGGATATATGCTCTCGCATCTGAATCTCTGAAAGTGTATGTTAATAATCTGTATGTCTCTTCAGTGACTCTGTCGATTTTGTAATTTCCATCTGTGAAAGTAACCAGCAACGATTTCAGTAAAACAGTTGAATCAAAAAATCTTCAGATCTTTTAATTTCTCTTCAGCATACATGTCAGAAATAGGGTGACTAGGTTTTTTGTTCTTCTCTAGGAGTTTTCCTTAATCAGTATCTTGTTATCTTTTCCCTCTTTCCCTCCATTTCGTCACTTGTTCTTCCATGCATGGCGCACCTCTTTTGCAAGCTGCACGGGAGGAAAAAGATGCATAAAGCAAATGTCATTATCTGGATTTCTTAAAGTATCCCATTTTGACTGTGTCTATATTTTAGTCTCTCCTCAGTTCTGGAAAATCATTTTGTACTTAAAATGCTGTCCCAGGCATGTTTTCAGGGTAATAGAGAAGTACTAGTGGTGCTGATTCAACAAGGACACATTTTTCTTTTATAATTCCTTTGGATTGAGAGAAACAAAAAAAACCACGAGTGAAAGTACCATGGTAACTTCCTCCACTTAAAAAATAAAAATCAGCAAAAAGCTGTTATAATTAAATACCGCAGCAGAACTCAGAGGCCTTGGCCCCGTTACACAATGAATGTTGTAAATTATAAACAAGAAGTCTGTTGCCTCCAATGAATTATTTGTACTTGCATGAGATACTCAATCTCATTTTTCTTCCCCTTCCCTTTCAGTGGAGTTACCTTTTTCCCAGAGAGCTTTGTCATCAGTCACTTCCCTTATCAAAGGATTCCTGTGTCTAAAGTGCCACCAACTCAAACTAACATATCCTTTGGGTAGATCCAGGGCTCCTCATGTCTAGAGCAGGACGTACATAATCAGCAGGGAAAAAGACCCACATAGTTATTTCCCTTCGGTGAGGACAAGGATATGAAATTCAGTAATATTTGATGTGTGATTTCTCAATATTCACTCATTTTTATGACAGCTGAAAACTTACTTTTCTCCAGTGGTAAATCATCATACCCAGTAAAAATGTTGTTTAATAAACTGGGTACAAGGAGACAAAGACATGATGCCAACAGAAAACTCTTTTCTCTGTGATCCTCAATATATGCTCTGGATTTGAATACTTCTTCATCCAGACAATACTAGGTGATAGTCATAGGGAGAGGGCACTTGGTTAAAGTCAGCTACTTTGAAACAAGTTAAAAACGGTGGTTGTGACTTGCAGTGACCTTTAGAGGCAGATATGTTCATTTCTTCAGGAGAGTAATTTAATCTGAATACTCTTGCACAGTAGTTGACTTGAATCAAATGTCAAGATCCAGTGATCTAAGGAAAACATAATTGATCGTTAAAAGACTGGTACTTAGAACATCAGTGCATTTATCTGTGGATGCAAAGTATAGAATTAATCATTTAGTACTATTGGGACACATTCAAATTTTAGCAACATCTTGATTTTATCTGGATTTTTTCAGTTTCATTTATTTCTGAATACTACTTGGTGGTAGCATTCACTGTATTTGTTTGATTCACAATATTTAGACTGTCACACTTCGTGAATAATTTGTCCCCTTCTTTTTTCTTATGAATAAAGTTTACAATGACCACTTGTGATAGAATTAAAGAACATAACAGATTTATGTTTTTCATACTCGTCCATAAATTATTCCATATCCAGTTAAAACGTCTTAATGCATTAATGATGAAATGCTGGTGATCTTTAAGCACAGGTCAGACATGTCCAGGGAACATCTCTACTATCATTTTCTTATCCCTGCTTTTCAGTAGCTGGGACTTTAAATGTTCAAGACAGTCAGCAGCAGCCCAAAGCTGAACAATTTGTATGTGACTCCTGCATGCTGCAACTGCCTTTCCACAAGCTGGCAAGTATTCTTTTCTCCTGTTACTTTAACCTGGTTTCCTGCCTTTCTTACTCAAGAGGAAATTATTGTTCCTCAGAGCACTAACTTGAAAACTTAGAATTAAACCTAATCTTAGCTTCAAAATACTGTTAGCCTTTCCTTCTGTCTCATAATCAAATGTTTAACTTTTTATCTCCACCTGCAGGTTTTCCATTTAGATGTATGCGGTGACCAAGAATATTTGGTAGTATGATATTTCATCACTGGAAATTAGTTTTGCCAACTTTGTATAATTAAAA
Organism: Aleadryas rufinucha; assembly: GCA_013397815.1. NCBI lineage: Eukaryota > Metazoa > Chordata > Aves > Passeriformes > Aleadryas > Aleadryas rufinucha. The sequence continues at coordinate 80,373 of VZTH01013601.1, forward strand.
ATTGTAGTGAAAAAATAAATTAAATTCCGTGGTCTTAATTCAGTAGAGTTTGCTCTTACCTTTATTTACTAGAGTGATTCTAAGAGCTTAAAGTGCTTCTATCTGGTTTTATTTTCTTCTTTCCAGGGAGAACACAGTTTAAAGTGGTAATTAAAGCACTTTCTCCAAAAGAAGTCACAAGAATTTACACTCCTCAGCCTTTGGATAGAAATGATGGTACATTTCTTATGCGGTATCGGATGTATGGAAGTGTCACAAAAGGCTTAAAAATTGAGATACTTTATGGTGATCAGCATGTGGCTCAGTCACCTTATATTTTGAAAGGTAAGGGTATTTTTGATGTAATGTGATGTGTCAAGGTTCTGAATTAGGCTGTATTTGAATGTGCAGTACCTGGACTATAGAGCTGTGGTAGCTGTGGACAGCTCAAGCAGTTCTGAATCCCCCATGTGCTGGGCAGGTTCACAGTAATGGAGCTTCAATTAGAAGAATAATTTCACCCTGATGATGTGAAGTCTCGTATTTCTGAAAAGAGAAGAATGTTGCTGTTTTCTCAGTTACACTGCAAAATTCCAGAAATTATAGGAAGGATGATTTCCCAGGAAAACTGTAGAAAACATGGTATTAAAAATGCCAAGCCACTGTAATGTATAAATTATGTTTGCTGTAGAGTCACAAGTACAGACTGGGTGCTTTGTTTTCCACAGGACCAGTTTATCATGAATATTGTGACTGTCCTGAAGAAGACCCTGAGGTCTGGCAGGACATTATGTCCTGTCCATCCCAAGAACCTCAGATTACAGAAGACTTCATTTCATTTCCCACCATTGACCTGCAGCGAATGCTTAAGGAAATCCCAGCAAAGTTCAGCCAAACAAGAGGTGCTATTGTTCATTACGCTGTTCTCAGTAATCACATCTACCGGCGCTCCCTGGGGAAGTACACAGACTTCAAAATGTTCTCCGATGAAATGTTCCTGTCACTGGCCAGAAAGGTATCAGTTTGGATCATGTCAGACTATTAAGGCAGTATCACAGAATCACAGAGTGGCTGGGGGGGGAAGGGACCTCTGGAGAACATTTAGTCCAACTCCCCTGCCATAGCAGGTTCCCCCAGAACAGGTTGCACAGGATCACCTCCAGGGTGCGTTTTGAATATCTGCAGCCTGTCTGGGCAGTCTGTTCTGTGGATCTGTCATCCTCACAGTAAGGAAGTTTTTCCTCATATTCAGGTGGAACTTCCTGTGTTTAAGTATATGCCTGTTTCCCCTTGTCCTGTTGCTGAACACCATTGGGAAGAGTCTGGCCCCATGCTCTTGACACGTGCCCTTAAGATATTTGTAGGCATTGATAAGATCCTGTCTCAGTTGTCTCTTCTCCAGGCTAAATATACTTAAATATGGCAGTACTGCAATTGTTGTTGTATCTTCAGATTTATAATTCCTGAAGTATGATCTGACTTTTGTTTTTCCATCAAGACAACGCTGTGTGTTAGGATTAATGTGTGGGGGCTGGCCCTGGCAGTAATGAAAGTGCTCGTAAAGCTGCAGGGGCTAAGGCCTGACTGTGTGCTGTCTCCTGGCCTCTGGGTGTTCCTTTCATACTCGCTTTCTCCAGGGCAGAAACTTGGAATTCATACCTTAAGCACAGCTAAACCTATGAACTATCCAGTAGGTGCACTGAGTCTGCGTGACATGAGAGAACTGAGGAATATGTGTAAGAGTGACAAACAGCTTCTCTGTGTTATTATCCTTTCTTGGATGTACGTTTAGGTTCGTCTTCCTGATGTGGAGTTTTATCTTAATGTTGGAGACTGGCCGGTTGAGAATCGGAATGCTAATGATACACCTGGTCCTGTACCTATCATCTCCTGGTGTGGCTCTGTGGATTCCAGAGATATCATCCTGCCAACGTATGATGTAACCCACTCCACTCTGGAAACCCTCCGTGGAGTCACAAATGATCTCCTCTCCATTCAAGGCAATACAGGTGAATTAGAGACCATGGATTTAAAAAGAATTTGTGATTTCTATTGAAGAAGCAAGTTGCATTCAAATAATGTGTCAAAGTCTTCAGTTCAAAGTGCCCTAGGACATCTCTGAATACAAGCAGCTTAGCCTTTACAGATTGCAAACACTTTTCAGCACTGCCGCTAAGTAGGTGTATTATTTAGAACTAAAATTTAAGAAGTCCAGTTTGCAATAAATGTGAATTTTAAGTTAAAGGTATCCAGAAGATACCTACTGTGACCTGGCAAAAGAAAACTAAATGTAATTAAATGGCCTTTCTCCTCAGTAAAGGATTCAAATATGTTTCTTCTAATCAAATAGTAACCCTTTTCCTGACTGTGTTGTGGCCTAATGTTCTGTTTACAAAAAATTAATTTGAATCCTGAACAAAGTAAACTGATACTGTGCTGCAGCCTCTTTCAAATGAGAAAACATTGTCTGTATGAAAAAATACCTCGGAGTGAGATCTCCTGAATTGCTTTTCTGACTTTGAAAGAAGAGTCAGCTTTACTGACAGGTGTCTTCCTCTCCCTCAGGAAATTAAAGAATACTTAAGGATCAAACAAATGGCATAAGCAATACCTAAGGAGTAAAACTGGAGTGGGAAGTTATTTCTTTTTATTTAATTAGTTCTCAGTTCCTCTTTTCTTTATTAGTTTTTAAATTAAATGTTTCAATTAAATAATCAGTTAGAGGTATTGTGTGTTACTGATTTAATACAGCTGCTTTTCCAATTAGGAGACAATAAGAGACTACTCCATTTAGTAGGTCCTTTAGGGAAATTTTCAGCAGAAAGGTGAGGAAGGACATAGTTAATGTTTTTAAAAGCAGGCAGTAAGGAGAGATTAAGTCTTCCAGGCTCTTGCTAAGTATCTAGAGGACACAACACAGCCATTTATTTTCTTTTTTAAGGCATCATTAAGTGGTTCTTCAAGGACCTAATTAAATTGCTGGGTAACAGAAGTGGATTTTACTAAAGAAATGTGGTTATTGTGGCAGGCTTTATGGATGGAGAATTACGTCAATTATTAGTATTTTCCTTACATATTTTATTATAATCCCTTATGTAGCTTTCAAGATAGTTGAAGTTATTGAAATACAAAATTGTTGAGTGGAAAAGCAATTCTCTGAATTTCCTTTTATGAGCTTCTCATCCCAAAATTCAAACCAGAATTGAGAGTTTAACCCTGTGATTAATAAGAGGTTATGGAAAACCATGCCTGTCTTACCATGTCTCTGAGTGTAATGCCACTGTCAAACCAAGTTCCTTATTTGCATTAAATGGATCCTGATCATTTCACTGCTGTTTGCTTTTGCCTTATCACTCACTACTCATAGGCCCCTTCTGGGAAAACAAAACTGAGCGGGCTTTATTCAGAGGTCGAGACAGCCGAGAAGAACGTCTCCATCTTGTCAAGTTATCCAAGGAAAATCCAGAACTACTAGATGCTGGAATAACAGGATATTTCTTCTTCAGAGAACAAGAAAAAGAGCTGGGGAAGGCTCAGCTGATGGGCTTCTTTGACTTCTTTAAGGTAGCAGTCAAATTACAGTTTTGGATTAATTTTACTGTTAAGTTTTTACCAACTGAAAAGACAATGCTTACTTGTGTAAATTCTTTTCAGTAAACAAAACAATTATGCTGCACTGGGAGCATGGGTCTATGCAGGGTAGATAAACCACCTATCATTAATGTCCTAGTGTGACACACTTGTGAAGAAAGCCAAGAAAGACCTTTAGAGAGACATCTTGGCTTATTTTTATTTTTTAATAGATTGAGAAATTGGATTTCTCACCATCAGGCTTTCTTTTATTTGGGGTAAATATGAAACAACGGACACAACTTATATCCATTGCAAGTACATTATGGATGTCAGAAAGAGCCCTTGTGGTAACAAGTTAGAAAAATAGATAAGTGTTTTCATTGTACTTTGACACACAAATTTCACTGCAACAGAGGTATAAAAAAAAAAGGGTACAGAGTCCTGTATAAAGCCATTATAATATAGAGCAATTGAAATTCTGTTCCAGAGGTTGATATTTCAGAAGTGCTGTAACAGCCAAGAACATCCGCCACAGCAGTACATTCATGGTTACTTTTAGTATTATGTTTCAGCTTATTTTATATAATAATACATGTTTCAGATTATTCTACATAGTAATGTTAATTTTAAGTCAGAATAAATTTACTCTGTTTGAATTGAAGTATGGATTAGTTTTATTTCCTTCCCCACTATAGCCCTTGCTTTATCCCAGGACACTTCAATAGGATACCCATCAGGCAGTTCATGTGACAGAAAGGTTCTTGAGTGCTAGTCTGGTGTTAAAAACAAATCCTTTTTCCATTATGTTATCCAGAAGACCATGAAACTACACGTGCTTAATGCTAAAACGAGTTTGAATATTACAGTTAGTAAACATGATTACTTCTTGCCTGTTAAAATAGTATTTTACATAGTCAGGGTTCCCATTCTGATACAAAACATTTCACCTTTTTTTTCCCTCTCTGTTCATGCTGTAGTACAAATACCAAGTGAATGTAGATGGCACCGTAGCAGCTTACAGGTTTCCATACCTCTTGCTGGGTGACAGCCTGGTATTGAAGCAAGATTCCCAGTACTATGAACACTTTTATATTGGATTAAAACCTTGGAAACATTATGTTCCAGTTAAGAGAAACTTAGAGGACTTGCTAGAGAAAATAAAATGGGCTAAGGTAAGTTTCATTACTGATTCGAGTTCAAAGTGATAAACAAACATGTAAATAATTTTTCTTAATAGTCTCTTCTTTTGTATTTCCACATACATATTTTGCATGACCTCTATCAAGATCCTGGAATAAAGGAAGTACATTTTGTTGCTAGTATAAAATGGGAAGGCCTTAACTGAAGTAACCGTCTCTATTTAGGGCAATGCTGAAGTGTTCATTTTAGGTATGGGCAGAAGAGTTCATGAGTCAGAGCCTTAGTACACTGACTGAGGTAATTATGGAAGAAACAACCAGATTCCTAGATACTACTTAATTAATGCTATAGCTTTTTTAGGTCCTGACTAGAGCAGAAGTTACTGCATGTTCTGTGTGAATGTACAAAAAAATGCTGCTCTGTGTAACATGCTCAGAGTGAGAGGTTGGGATCCTGTAAGCAGACAGATACGACTGCGTGATTGAAAACACCATTTGTGCTTTAAGTCAAAGTGCTGTTAAGGTTAAAAGAACACAGGAGAAGTTTCTCTTCTGAGAGTACCGTAGTTCTGCCCAAGGAATCAGGAGAATACTGAAAGCTTTGAAATATAGACCAAAAAAGCTTGAGAATAAGTACCTGAATTCATGCAGTTATTTTTAAAAGAAAGACATTGAATTCCATTGCATTGGACAGGACAACAGCTGTGATTTTGTCTTCTGTAAAACTAAGTAAGTCTGAGAGATGTCTGACATGATTTTGAAGAGGCCTGTGGCTTGGACAAAACAGTAGAGCAGTAATCAACTGAGTTTTCAAAATTATACAGTTAGTCATGAAAGTTGTTATTGATAGCCCTAAGGTACCAGTACTGACAATAAAAGCAATCCGGTATTTTTAAACAAATCTGCAATTTAATCATGCCTTTGCAATCTACCAGTAATTGCACTTAAATTTGCAGATTTGAATAGCCCATTTAATAAAACTTCTAATGCTAGTCAGGCTTTGAGTAATTCACTGATTGCTGTGTTATTCATTTGTTTCATCTGAATTTTCCAGGAAAATGATGAGGAAGCAAGAAAAATTGCTAAAGAAGGACAATTAATGGCAAGAGAATTACTTCAGCCTCACAGGTTTTACTGCTACTATTATAAAGTGCTCCAGGTCAGTACAAGAGATTACTTTATTACTGTCCCCCAGCTGCTACTACTACCTATGCTACAGATTTCATATTCACTCTTTACTTAGATCAATAGCAGACATGGTACATATTATTCACAGGAGACGAGTGTGAAGAGCTTTGCTAAACCCTGCTTCCTCTTCATTAAAGAAGCTACCTGACATACTAGTTACTTTATAGAATCAGCAATTGTATTTTTTTTGCCCCCCTGCCCAATCAGCCCTGTTTTCATTGTCACTTGGTATTTGGTTTCCAATAGATCTCTGTAGGATATCTCTGTATATCCAGTTTTCTTCCTTTTTCCCTTCATACATCTCACACTTACATCATGAGCTACTTCTACTACAAAACAATGAATACATGGAAAAGAAGTTCCAGAAGTGTGCCTAGTAGAGTGGTAGGTGGTGAGGCAGGCCCAATAGTAATTTCTTCCTTAGAAAATGCAAATCTCTAGTGAAAGAAGTTTCTCGTCTCTGAAAGCATGGATTTATTTTTCCTGTTCTGCTGTGCAGTTAGATGTCAGCTTCAGCAGCCACAGGTTAACACAAAGTTTGGAACTGTTCAGTGTACAAAAATGACATTTTTATGCATTACCTGCATAAAGTGGTTGGGCACAAATAATGACAATATTCAAGTTACCATAATAATAGGCAGAAACATGAAAGGAGGTTTTCAGAGGCAAAGTAGCCTATTAGTAGGTGTGTTACAAAGACAGCTTGTGCAGAGATTGTAAACAATGACATAAGGAGCCTGGATAAAGGTAGGCTTCTGAGTGGAAGGGAGGAGGAAAATTCTGCTTCATGAATTATATGTTGGTGCTTATAGCATTCTTAAATGTTGTTTACATATTTCAGAAATATGCCGAACGCCAAGCCAGCAAACCTGAAATACGGGATGGAATGGAACTTGTACCTCAGCCTGATGACAGGGACTCAGTGTGCAGTTGCCACAGGAAAAAGCCTTTAAGGGAAGATCTATAACTGTACTGGATGGAGAAAATTACCCACTTAAAATGCAAGAATAGGAATTAAGCTGTGAAGTCTGAGACACACAGTAGCAGACATTCTTAGTTATGTATTCTTCTTGTATTTTCATACTCTTTTTCACACTCATTCTGATGTACAACGTTGGTTCCCACAATTTTGGCTCCATGACCACCACCAGACAGACACTGAGCCTGCAGTGGGGAGTGTCTGGGGATTTGTTTGAGGTACTGCATCATCAGGAAGAAGAGCACAGAGCTGCTCGTGTTCCAGATGGGACCTATTTACTGAAGTTTTATGAGGAACTAGTCATCACAAAAGATCTTGCCATGAGTCAGTGCAAGTTATTCTAAAGGAGCATTTGTGATACATTAAAACAGTGTTATGATTTCTTCATAAAGTTTACCTCAGTGTTAGATTGTTTCTTGTATACAAAACAATTTTCAAACTCAACAAAGAAAATGAATATTTGAGATTTACAGGTATCAGATTTGGTTGTGCTTTCAGATTATTTTGTGGTCTATGACAGGTAACAGAATAGACAGCATGATATAATACCCATCAATTTTAGAGGAAAATGGAGAGGAGGGGAGAGATCAGAAAAATATGTTTATAAGCATCATGGCTGTGAGTCACCAGAATTAAATACTGCTTTAAAACAGACTCTATTGCTATCACAATCACAGTGCTTTGGGTGCCAAGTCACCATTCTGAGGACCTGTTCCCTGCCAGTGACAGTGTCTGTGAATGTAGGCACAGGTCCACAAAAGGACCTGGAAATTTCAGGCCATGGAAAAAACACTGGTGTCTCAGTTCAACAATACCATCTACAGTATTCTAGACTACGTGAAATCTGAAATTTGTTAGCAGAGTTTTAGAGCACCTAGGTTGGTTTTAGTAACCTAAATTTAGTAACCTAGGTGGTTACTTCTGTGTAATAGTCTAGGGGTTAGAGTCCATGTAAACCAGTTGGAAAGCTGGCTGTCCTCCTTGGTTTGATGCAAAGCCATTTTTTCCAGAGGGTGCCTTAGCTCCAGACTGGACAAGAGGTCTTCAGGTCTTCTGCTGAAGTTCATGTGCAGCTGTGAAGCTGGCAATGCAAAATTCACCAGGGCAGAAGGAGCTGGTCATACCTTTGTGATAAAGTGTGCCTTCGCGTGTGGCAGAAGAATCCTAGTCCTGGATGTGGCTACAAGTACCTCTGTTGATTTTTACCCAAGTTTGTCTACTTCAAAATGCATAAATAGTCCTGGAAGGAGACACCAATACCAAGACCAGTGCCCACAAGCACCCATTTCTGTGTTTTCATCTTGGTTAATGCAGCCTGCCTGAGCAGCTCCCAACTCAATACAGTCAGATAAAAGCTTTCATGCATACCAAATTCTCCCTACACTAAAAAAAATGGAGATGTCTTAAGACAGTGGACTTGTCTGATTGATTTGGTGCACAAAGTTTAGTGCTCTACCCCTCATGCAGGCTTCATTCTTGGTTCTACACTGCAAATTACATGAAATTTCTGCATTAGAACAGCAAGAAAGTCTAGATTTTTCAGTATGCTAAATAGGGAAGGAGCTTTGGGTTTCAAAGAGGTTAATGCAACTGTCCATCAGTCATTTATTACATTATGCCAGTTAAGAAAAAACCTGTATTATGTTGTCCTCTTTGTTCTGGTTCTAACACTCATCTATAGTGGTTGTATTTTTATTTAGCATGAAAATCAGTCCTAGAATTTCAGGCTATAAATAAATATATGTTCAACTCACCTGACATAAAATTTTTTACATCAAAATTCAGGAATGGGGTTCCATTGCTGAAGCTGACACTTAAAACTGAGTATGTGCAGTGTACGGTCTTCTATGTGTACGGTCGTTTTTACTGTATTATACAATCTTATTTTGGGATATTACCCATTATACCCTGTGCTTTTTATAATCACCAGTATTTATGGAGGTGGTGTGCTCAGCAAAGGCAATTAAGCATAACAGATGGTTGAACAACAAAGTTTTCCACATATTTCAAATCAAGAGTCCAAAAGTGATCCATTTATATTTTTTTTAAATGGGAGAGAAGAGGGGGAGTCATGACACGTACCTTATGGTTCTTTGGAAATATCTGTGTAGGAAAACTTGCCTGGCTTGAAACAGAAGTCTTTCAAACTGAAAGAAGAATCAGATAAAATTTAAATTATGAATATAAATAAATGTGAATATTTTATCCCTCCTTTCTTCCCTCATAAAAAGGGAAAGAAACTATTCTTAATTCTTCTCTGCCAAAAAAGTCCTTGCTTTTGTAATAAGCATTACTTCAAAGCAAAGACTCGTTTGTTAACAGAGTGCCTTACAGATGCTTTTATAGCTTACAAGCAAGAAGTATCCTGAAAAATATGACTGATTTCATCTTCTTGTTGTAATTAAAAAAATAGCAGAGAGATGGTGGAACTTTTACTACAAGTCCATAGTAATTTGAGAAAATCTGGTTCAGTTTATAACTATAGCTCTTCCAAAGATAAAATAAGGGAAGACAAAGTCTCTCTTCTTTCCATTGGTGCTACTATATACAATTTAAATGGTGATGAAGAACAGTCATAACAGTTGCCCCACCAGGCCAGAAAAGATGTCAGATCTATTTCAGTTTGATGAAAGGATGATACTCATTGGCCTGGTGTGTTACAGGAATTACTAAATATTGAGTAAAACCTGTTTTTGCAAATAAAGTGTAATACATACATTAAACAGAAATTTTAAATGCCATACATAGACTGGACTTCATATTATTCTATGGTAGTTCTTGAACAGCAACTGTTCAAAGGTGTAAAAATCTCTTGTTGATAGTAATTTTAGAAAACTGTTACCATATCACAGTACTAAATTTTGCTACAGTAATTTCAGTTTTTAAATGGAGAGTAAAACCTGTCCTGTTTTCATCAGTAGTTTACCAGTGATGACAGAGACAGGTTTATTTGTTTGAAACAGTATGTCCTAAAGCTCAAGGCCAGTGTTTTCAAACATAGGAATCTGCAGGGAAGGGGTTTGACTTCCAGAAATGTTGAGTAGGCAGAGTATTTACATAAGGTTCTTTATTTTCAGATTTCTTTAACCTTAACAGTAGCTTCATATAGTGAACATTGCGTTTATGTTACGTCATAAGTATGTCCTAATATATTTAGGCACCCACATTTGGAAATACCCAACCTCAATTTCATCTTGAAATGAGAACTAGTAAATCCTGATCTGTTGAACATAAAGGAGATACAGTTTCATATATATTTTAGACTGTATTTTTTGACATGTACTTCAAGATCACCAATATACTGGTTTCGTGACAGAATTGTGCCAGGCCCACGTTGTAGATTCATAATTAAAAAAACCCTATAATCAAAGCTTGTCTGATGGAATGTTAGATTCAAGCATCCATGCTGGGAAGCATACGCCCGACATTTATTACATTGCAAAGTAAATTATTTAGTTAGGGAGGAGAGCTGACAGGGAAAGCATACATCACCTGTTGGAGCACGTTTGAGAAGCTTACAAAGAAACTATAATAAGGAAAAGAAGCATTATATAAACCTACGATATTATCAGCTCTTTCAGCAGTGCAGTTTTACAAAAGTTTTCTCTGTAAGGGCAGTGATGAAGTGTAAGATTTTATATTAAATATTATTGTTTAACTTCACAGGGTTTAACGGCTGAAATCTTCTCTGTGGAAAGTTTTATAGCATTTTAATGAGGCTATATGAGTACTAATGCTTGAGTTTTGAGTACAATGCTTCTGTGTTGAGTTGTTAATAGGAAAATCTGTACTGCAGACAGTTGTGGCACTAATTTTGGATTTTGCTGTGAGAATAAGGGAAAAAGGATTATTTGCATGTTTGTGTGAAGTCATTTTAGACCTCTGTAGCACATTCCTTAGTTGAGTGTGCTCATGTGAGCAGTGATAAGCAGGAGGTATACTAGCAGGAGTGTGGCCAGCAGGTCAAGGCAGGTGTTTCTTCCCACCTGTTTGGCAGTTGTGAGACTGCGGCTGGAGTTCTGTATTCAGTTTTGGACTCCCCTGTACAAGAAATACGTTGACATCCACCATGGGCCACCAAGGTGATAAAGGCAATGGGACACATGGTGTATGAGGAGAAGCTTGAGTGAGCAGGGTTAGGTCAGCCTTAGAAAGAGAAGACTTCTCAGGGGGACACACAGCAGGAATCCTAACAACAGACACAGGCTGCATCATGGGAAATTCCAATTAGATAAGGGAAAAAAAATCTTAAACTGCTATCCTCAAGGAGATGAAGCCTGGCCTACATGACCTCCAGATGTTCATTATTCTATGAACTACATTTCAGTCATACAACAGCCATTTATCTAGCCACATAGCAGAAGGATGAATCCATGAGCTTATGAGTGTCTGCAAGAAGCAAAGTAGTCTTTCTGTGCTGACACTTTTGACACTATTCATGGTTATGTCTCCCTTGGTAATACTGACAAAGTTTTGCATGTATTATGTTGGCTTGTAAGGCTATAAAGTCATATATTAATATTAATTATACATTAAATGTATAATATTAATGTGTATAATATAATAATATACCTTACTAATATATATTATCACAATATATCCTAGTCATGCAGTACACAGAAGATTTGACAGAAGTGAGATACATTGATCTGGCATTACAGGCCTGGACTGAAAGTGCAAGACCTGCTCTTTCAAGAAGATAAGATAAGATACAGAAGAATCAAGAAAACATTATAACTCTGAATATATACTTTACAGGTATGAGACAATTGCAAAATATTGTAAGTACAGTTATGAACCATCAAAGTAATTGATTTTAAGCAGTCAGAATATTAATGTGTTTTATAAGTTATACATATGCTTAAATGCCAGCATACTCTGTAGGCCATTGGGGAATGAGCATGACATATTCCTATCCCACTCCCAACACTAAAAGAAATCAGTCAGGATCCATCTGTACCACAGGTTCGCAGTGTAGTGTAGAGAGGCTCTAGACAGCTCAGCAGAATGGCAGAAGGGCCTGCCTGGTACAGGATATGTGAAACATGATAACCTTCCTGCTGAAAACCCACAAAATACATTATCCTGGATGGAACCTGTCTGAAAGACCATCAGTTCAAGCTGTGCTTGTGAGACCTTAACTTCCCCTGTAGCTTACGTGACTCAAAGAAGTTATTTACCATTAGCAGATGATTTTGCCTATCTTTGGGTCAACAGTAGCCACACTTTCAGCTATTCTATGTCTCCCAAAATGCTCAGCCAAGCTGTTTCACCACTCCAACTGCAGAGATCTGCCATCTCATGACTGATACCCACGATAAACCAAAATGGTTGCTACCCCGTTAATATCCTGCAGCTCCAACACCTGATTTCATCTTGCATTTTATTCTCACCAAATTTTTCGCTGTTGCAACAGAAACATATTTGAGTATCTTATTAACTTTAACATGGCAATCTACTCTCAGAGTGAAAATAGTTTAGAATGAAAACTGAGTTTGCTTCCAAGTGACGATTTTTTTTGCTCAGGACCATCAGCTTTTACCTCAGCAAGAAGGTAGTTTTGACAGTACAGTTAATTTCATTTCATGAATGGAAAAAAGAAACATTATTATCCCAAACCGAACAAAAAACCACTCTGCAGGTAAAAGTTGTTACTCTTTCTAAAAAAGATGCCTGTTACAGATACTTTGGTATGTTCTTTGTAGTGAAGGCAAAGCATGAACTGAACTTTATAAGCAAAATAAATTTAAAGGGATGCTTCAGGAACAGGCTATCCTGTATTACTGTACACTAATAGTGATCTCCAAGATTAGATAATTCAAAACAGTGAAAATAAGAGCCTGGGTTATACAGTAAGATTTGATTTGCTAAAACATAAGATACAGAAGAATCAAGAAAACATTATATCTCTGACATAAACACTCGAGCAAAATCCTGTAGAGGAGATTAAACTCATTCTTCCAAGAGTCCTTAAGTTTACTTAGGCTTTTTGGCAAGGTGAGTTATATAGAAAATGCCAGGAATGTATGTTACTGAGAGAAGCTGCATCTCTGCCATAGGAACAAAGGTACTTTAATGTGGACTAACCCTTGCTGACGAACTCCAGCATGCCTCTTCACACTACAACCATTCCATATTATTTAAACTTTGGTATTTCCTCTACTGCCTTAAAGATTTATTTGTGGTAAGGTAACCAACAGTCACACTGATCCCAAATTTCCTATAAGTGAACCTGAAATGTATGTGTAAATTTTAAATACCTGATTTGTACTAAATTGACTTTTGACTCTTTAAAAAACCTGAGCATTTAAAGGTGGTACAGGTCACACAGATTATGACTTTCTAACAATCATAAATATTTGGCAATACTTGAATGCAAGTAGTACATAGATAAGATGCAGAATAATTCTGAGTATTTCTTGTGAAATTGTTTCCAAATTCTGATTACGTGCGGGAAGGCAAATTTCCCTGTGATAAAATGTTGTCTCAAATCAAAATATTCCCAAAGATCCAGAAAAACTGTGACTTTTTCCTGAATATTAGTAATACTGTATGTATAGTGAATTGTTCACTGGAATCGTTAATGGCTATTGCTATTTAGTCTTTTGCAAGATACATCTTATCTATCTATCTATAAAATATATATTTCGCTCATTGCAGTTCCATTCCAGTCACAGAAACACACACTCTCCATTGGATCTTTTATTTCAAAATGGAGAGAGACATGGGAAAATTTGCTCTCCCCTGTAAAATTTGAACCAATTGACTCAGAACAGGCAATATGTGCACTCAAGATGCCAATTTGAATGAGATATCCTCTAGGTCTCCTCTACCATCATATGCCTGTCCTATGAATCTAATGAAATAAAATCTTCAGGAAGTTCTTCATGAACACACAGCTCTGAGTACCATCCACAAACTCAAGCATTTACTTGAATCTGGTGATGATTGAACTACCCTCACATGCAGTAGATGTTTTCTCCATTCTGGTCTCAAGCCGGTATTACCCCAAAGCCAAACAATTCTTCTGCTCAGAAGTCACCACCTTCAACCTTCTCAAGCAACTATGGTCCACTATCAAATGTGTTTTCTATATTTAATATCAAGTTACACCCTGCCTTGATGCCATGCAGTAATGCGTAATTGTTGTCAAACTGGATCTGTTAAATAGGTTACTAGGTGCAGTTGTCACCAGTTCCTTGATGGATTATCATGTTAAGGAGGCCATTAAAAAATCACTTTTGATGGGGAATACAAATTATGTTCCCATAGAAAGGCCAGACCCTGGTCCCATTAGAGTAAAAGGCATTGGGGTTTTGCTGAGTGCATTCAGATTTGAAACGACAGACAAGGTCTTGAAGGTTACCTGATCCAATGAAAAAATTAAGGGAAAAGCACCTACTGTCCATAGACAAATGAAAAATTAGCTTGCTTATCTTTAGGGTTAAGACATAGGACATCTAAATCTAGCTAAGCAGTTTCCTATTTCTAAGAATTTGATTAACAATTAACAATTTGTCTTCTGAATCATTTCCCTTGAACCATTCCATCATTTGTCAAGACCAGCTAAAAACCTAAAGCAAATAAGAAATTATATGAATAACTGGCAAAGCTACGGAGATGAAATTTTATTCCTTGTAAGTTAGATTGAATTCTTATGGTTACACCATTAAGTACAATTTTAACAACCTCTGCCCAGATATGAAGAGCCCAATAAATGTGGATGATAAACTATGTCATTTTCAGGGCAACAGAGGCAATATCAATGCCCACTGAACTCATTACATTGGCCCTTGAAAATTGCATCATATCAGATTGTAGTCTCCTACTTGTTTCTGAGAACAAAATTGTTTGTTCCTGAGAAATTCTTAATTCTATAGAAAAAGAGAAAATATGTTATGATACTGGTCACTTCAGTAACCCAATTTAATAAGTAAGAAAAAAATTCAGACATTTTCTGGGGCTTCTAACTTAAAATACTTTTACTGCAAAACTGTGTTAATTAACCATATTATTAATTTTGGACTCCTTGAAGTGGATCACTATGCTACATTATCCTAAGTTAATAAATGGCTAAAATTTTCCATACTCATCAATTGCATGAGAAATAAATATTTTCTGATTAAATAAATATATTCTGATTGTGCTCAAAGACTTAAAAGTGGTTGCCTGAAGAGGAGACCAAATAAAACTGAGCTAAGGCTCTCTTTCTCACAAAAATATTGTATATTGGGTTGAATCTAAACCTATAAAGGCTCTCCTTTCCCCTTCTTGAGAAAAAATCATCAATTCATGAAGAACCAGTAGTTCACTGATTGCTGAGACAGATTTTCCTTTGGGAAACAGAGCAAGCAAAGAAAACAAATCATGAGTTACATGAGTTAGTGTTTTGACTTCACAGGAACACTTGCTCCCATCATGGAGCCAGCAGGTATTCCCTTGGCTGATATCTCAGGGTCTGGGAGCCATGACAGCTCTCCTGGCATTTCCCCATGATCAAGCATTCACTCACAGTAGGGAAACCAGCCCCTGTATTTTCAGTTAAATCAATGCTTATTACAGCTTATTCTCTGTTTTTCCATGGAACAATGCCATGTATTTATAGTTATAGCTGCCTATTTGTATAATATTGCACCTACATTTGTATTCTCCCTATATTGTCAGACTAATACTTGTCTGGATTTAGCTTTGCATTTTAATTTAATATTAAATTACGTGTAATTGCTTTCTGTAATAAATCTTATTTGGAGTACTGATGAGGATGAAGGCCTCTGGCAAGAGCAGGCTCTTAAAACTGGCCTGAGTAGTTTCAAAAGCTATCTTCTGAGTATAGTTGGGCCTGCTTTCAAACAGAATTTATATTACTTTCACAGCTTTTTGATCACTGTTTCAAAGTCTTTGTCTATGAAATCAAGTTGCAATATCATCAGCAAATCTAGGGTGTGTTTTCTCTTGTGCTTTATGTCCTCTTCTTCAATCAAGGATTTTGAAACTCTTTGTTATATAAAAGGCAAAACGGTTTGTGGAACAGTATTTCCCGGCTTAATCAGTACAGGCATTCTCCCTTTTATTTATCTGATTTTATCCATCTAGCTGATCTAACAGCACTAACCATATATAAGAGGTTTATTTTAAAATAAAAAAAAACCCTGTAGGGTTTGATTTGGGGGGGGTTGCCTGTGATAAAGTAAATAATACAGGATAATATGCTACATGATACAAAAGATTAATAAATCAAAATGAAATAAAGTTTCTTCTTTCTCTGACACATTTAAAAATTCCCGTTACCTTGGGCTGGATCAACAGTGTGGATATGAGAGTCATCTCTCAGGTCTTCACATTATTGACAAAGAAAGTCAAAGTAGTACACATGCTGCTGCCATATCTAACTGGTCACAGGCTACCTAGAAATAAAGGTATTTATTTGGTTATCTAGTAATCTCTGATTTAAGAAACAGAGATTCTGCTTACTTACCAAACTGATGGACATTACATAAAAATACAAATGAACATACGTATCCATTTTGAAATTGATCCATTGGGAGATTCAATTGGATCAATCTTCAACGGTCATTGAAATAAGTGACAAAATCTACTTTGTTGGCAATAGGTGTTATTTCCTTCTTCTTCTATTATTCTTCAAGTAATTGGATTTCTGACAGGGAGGATACTCGTGGGAAACACTAAAAAGGATAGAAGGCCTTCTAAAAGCGTGAGAAATAAAGGCAAGTTTTAAGATTAAAGCAGAGGATTTTAGAGAAAAGCTTTGGCTGCGAAAATATTAAAGAAGATACAATTATACAACAGAGCAAGGACATTAAAACAATGGTTAGAGTCTCTAGGCCTAGCTGAGATAGCTTTTGGAGTTGCAAAAAATATGCTTAGCAAGATAGATAAGGTTAAGCTTAATGATGGGATATTGTGCATTGTTATAAGGTATAAAACAAGTATTTGTATTGCAAGTATTGTGTATAACGGATGTACGTGCAATATAGAAGATTGGTTAAAACAGCTGTCTGTAACTCTTAGAATAGCTGCTATTGGTGGAAAAACCTTGAAGAATGCTCTGTAACCAGGAAGTCCTCGGTTGCCTGCGCAGCACGAGCTTGTAACATCTCTAATGTTTCATCTCTGTATATGAGAGTGATAAAATAATAAAAGCTCAAGGAGAGTCTGTCCTGGCTCCCCATCCCGTTTGGATAAGGCGGCAGATACTCACCAATGCTCTCCTTCCTGAATGTTCTTGATGCAACTGTAATTTAAACTCTAGAACTATTCAGTAATAGAAGTATCATACTAAACAAATATCAAATTTTTAAAAAATGACCGAGAGTCACTCCCTGGCAGCCACCAGACACCCCAGGCCTGGAGCAGACAGGGCTTGCTGTGGGAGTGCCAGCTCCCTGTGAGTCACCCTCTCCTCCTGGCTTGATCCTCAGAGAAAAAGGCGGATTTCTCTGCTCATTCCCAGCTGGTGGGAAGTGCATTTGTCATGTCATGACACGAGTTTCAGCTTATGTTGCAGCTTACACCTGACTGTCAGGCTGAGGGGGAAACAAGCACTGTGGAAAGATACATAGACTCAGAACTCTAAAATGGGGGTAGTTTCATTGTTCAGGGATGGCTTTCTGTGGTCTTCATGAAAGCTGACAGTAGGACCCACAAGGATCATCGAGTCCAGCTCCTGGCCCTGCACAGGACACCTCGAGAGTCACACCATGTGCCTGAGAGCCCAAAATCATGTGTATCCCAACCTCAGGGATGATCACAGAATTATTCCAAACTTTCACTGGCATCCTGTTCAGCCTCAGGTTCACCTCTCATCTCCTTTCTGCTCTCTCATGGTACACAAGTCTGTTTTCTGGACCAGCTCTTGTGAAAGGCCACTCACAAACCTGCTCCCGCCTGCTTTGCCTTTCGTTATTCCTGATTTTTCCTTCTGTGCATGTCCTTTGTTTTTAATTCAGGGTCATGTACTTACAGAGGTTACTCTTCCAGAAGTAAGGACCTCTCCTACGTGCTTGCTTGTCCAACAGATGACCCTAATTCATCAATCATACACATATTCTCTGTTATTACTTAAAAAGGAAGAGGAAAATAATTCTTCAAGGGTCACAAGTAGTTACTTATGGCTAGAAAAGAATTCACGAAAGGATATGGATATGATGACCTGATTTCATTAAAAAAGAAAGTTGGGTAGGACTAGAACAATTTTTCAGAGTATCTCTGTAAATTCTAAGCTGGGTTTCTGAGTGATTTCACTGAGCTGAGTTTCACTCAGTGATTATTTTCAGGAAAAATAATTTTAGGGATCTAGATGCTCTATTGCAACCTACTTTCTAAGCAGTGAATGTGAGACTGTACTTTATGCTGATACATACTTCTCTCTAAAAGCTTTTTCACTAATAGCCTATTCTAATATAGAAATAAACTATTTCTTCTAAAAATGTGTTCAATTTCTCTTACATGAATATAATTTATTAGACCATTTCTCTAAGGTTGGAGTGGGAAAATCTGCTCACAGCTTTTTTCCACAACTGTAAGTTACAAAGACTTTTCTTTTGTATATTTGCACTTCTCTACAGGATGCCCATATATTCCTTTACAACAAAGAACTTCAAGGTTTTAGAGGAACAGATCTTCCTCTTCTGGTGAAGAGCATTTACCCTCAGGAGATGAGGGGTGTGCAAGTTAGGGAGTGCAATGCAAAGTAAGATACATTCTCCTAGTGGCTTGTTGGGTTCTACTGATGGTTGTCTCACTGCTTTATAGTTGTGGCATAGGGCTGTAAAATAAGGCTCATTACAGCAATGTAAGTCAGACAGTTATTTTTTTATTGCCCCCAGTTTTTTCTGGGTTCCACAGTTACAGGTGCACCATGAGGTTGAAAACAACTGAAACTATGATCCAAGGGAAAACAAAGCTGAACATCAAAGTCAAGACAAACAAAACTAAAGGGAAGGAAGAACAGAAGAAAGTAAGCACACAGAAGGCAGCTGTCTTTTAGAATTAATTATGATGGACTAGAACTCATTTCTTTCAAACCACTTTAAAGCTGTTTGATAATTATAAAAATATTTATAGGCCAAGTTGACTTCCTTTGCTTATTCTTGGGAGACTGTAGATGGTGTATTCTTTAAGCAGCTTTGTCTGCCTGCTAGAAACCTCACTATGTTTTGCAAGTTTTCTAGTTTCTCTACTAAAGGGCCTAAACCTGATCAAGAGCCTGTTTCTTGCAAGTACTGCCAAGTAATTGAAACAGAGTATTCACAGTAATAGGCTTTCTGACCTAATTTCTCTGTAGGATGCAAGCATTACAGATTATTATCTTTCCACTTGCAGACAGAGTTGCTAGGTGTTGCAGCAGATACTGTCATCAAAATCAGGCTATGTACTGTAAGCATCATTTTACCATATGGGGTATTCTCTGTGGTGTTCATTCTGGGTGCACAAAATTGCCACTGCATGAAAGCATTAAGAATATTTGCATTCATTAAATGTGCTCAGCAAAGCAAGTCAAAGTGGATAAAACTAGATTCCTAAATCCACAATCTCTGCAGTGCTAACCACCTCTCAATGTTACTGACTTAGAGATTTGTGGGGAGTCTGCTCTTACAGCTTTTTTTCCTAGCTCAGTCTTAGTTTTTCTGTTGGTTTCAGTTGCACCCGATTCTTATAGCAGACTTTTAGTGGCTGGATTTATTCCACCTGTCTTTGGTTCCTTAGAGATACATCAGCAAGGAGCAGTGTTGTTTAGGGTCCTTCTGTAGTCAGCAAGAAGAAAGTGGTATCTCTGCAGGGTAATTAATATCTTGGCTGTTGTAAAATTGCTCTGAGGAAGTACCTTTCCAGCTCTGGTAGCTACAGAGTGAGCCTATGGTGTGTGGACTTCTGACTTGGGTGCTACAGGGAGACTTGAAAATGGTATGAAATGCTTAAATGTTCTTTTACTTGAAATATCTTTGTACGTGTGTCTG
Source organism: Aleadryas rufinucha (assembly GCA_013397815.1). Classification (NCBI taxonomy): domain Eukaryota; kingdom Metazoa; phylum Chordata; class Aves; order Passeriformes; genus Aleadryas; species Aleadryas rufinucha. The sequence goes on from VZTH01013601.1 coordinate 100,208, forward strand.
CTTTGATTTAGGCATAAAATACTTGTCTCTTGATTGTTGGTGTTTAAATAACTTGAAAAATCATAGTCCTATGTAGATGTCTAATGCTTTTGAGGTATTTAACTAAGTATTATGGCTACCTTACCTGAAATTGCTGGAAGGAAGCATTTTATTGCCCAGATGTCTGGCATTTTTACTAAATTTCTGCTTTTCTTCTCTAATTATTTGGTTTCTGTCTCATACCTCTTCCTCCTTATTTAACTTTGCCTTATGCACAAAATGTCATTAGTATACCTCAATTCAATTATACGTGAGGAAAATTAAGTATTAGGCACTGCTTAGACTTCTGTTCAAGTTGTAGTGTAAAGGCCAGGGTGGAAAAGTTACTTATTTTTTACAGGGTGATCCCTTTCAGTAAGTGTTAACACAAAGTAAGGAAAGGCTGTGTAGGTAGGAATTACAGAGCCCTCTCATAACTTTCTAGAGAAAAATACACATACAATCTGTGCAGTGAGTTAGAACTCCAGATGAAAGTACTATGGGAGGCAAATGTTTTGTGCCAGACCCATCACTGCCAATCATGATTCAGTGTTTATTTCTAAACTTCGGTAGTTGTTGCTCCAGACTCAGAGGGGGCTCATCTTTGAGAAAATAAGTAAATACTTGTCACTCTTGTCATGTAGGCTGGCACTGTGGAAGAAAACCTCACTCTCTGTCTACAGTGAAGTGCCATGTGCAATTATTGCCATGAACCCTTCTCTACAGCAGTAGTAGCAGGGCAGTCAGTCAGCTGAATCCCAAAGCCTTAACAGTCCATTACAGCCTGGTTTGAAATGTGCAGCTCCTGCAGCCAAGACTTCTGTATATTTCTTCTATACTTTTGAATTACTCTAAGGGTTTAACTGGTTTTATTGTCTTTTATTGTTGGCATAGGGTTTTGTTAAGCAAGATTGTAACACCACTGCACGTGCACTTAATTGCTTTAGAATCAAGTTTATTTTGGTTTTGACTGTACTTTTTGAAGAGAAACAATCTCATAAATGGCTGCAAATGCAGTCCTTTGCAGCACTTTATTTCTATTTAACATTTCCAGTACTAGGAAATAGTCTCTTCTTGTAAAAAACAAAATTGACAAAGGCCACACATCAATACATGGGAGTGGTATCATGAATCTTTCAAGAAAAACAGCTAGTTTATATTAATCCACAAGGATAAGTCACTTTCAGATCATAAAAAAATTGAGCAACTCTACAACAAGGAAGCCCTAATTTTGTTCTTAGTGGATGATAAAATGTTTTCAGTAAATTCTAGTTAGCTCATAGAGAGACTTGGAAGAACAATATCAAAATAATGAGTTATTCATAAATTGGATATGTTAAATGCATTGTGACAGCCAGCAATAAAAGTAAATTACTTATTTTTATATAGAGAACATGTTGTAACAGCCTGCTCCTCCAGTTAAGAAATCCATTAAACTCCTTGGTGTATAGTCAATTGGATCACTTCCCTACTGAGATATTCATATTTCTAATAAAGAGTAACTGGAAAATGCAATAGGATAGAAATGTAAAAATCCTTTTAATACTATCATACTAGTTTCTTAAAATGGTTTTATAGACATGCAGTTTCTTAAAGCATTATTTAACTTTAAAAGCTTCAAACATGCCTGTAATTAATGATGAGTTGTTCTTTCACGCCAACTATAAAAAGACCCCTCAGCTACAATTGTAATGCAGATGGCTGTAATGAAACCAGAAAACAATGAGTGAAGTAGGGGAGGGACAGCCTGAGAGCCACATTCAGTGAGGGCTTTGGAAACAAACAAACAAAAAAACAAAACAAAAAAGAGTGTACTTTATAACCATTAGAACAAAGACTCAAAAAATAGTGTAGGAGTGAGAAGGAAAGTGGTTGAGAAGGATAGTGAGAAACAGGGAGCCCACAAACTGACTTCCATGTTTTACATAAAGTAAAACTGGTAATTTGGAACTGAATGATGACAGGACACTTCTGCTTTAAGTAATCGTTGCATATCCTGAGGAGAAGCAGAGGCTCAAAGGTCCGTGTTTATCTTTCTGTACATAATGTCTGCCCTAACACAATACTTCATGTATTGTCAGTGCTTTACGAGACCTTGTGTGTAAATGACAGAATTAAGGTGAACAGATAAGAGATAATTATAATGAGATGTGTGGCACATGGAGATTTGCACCCACAGTGGTTTTCATAGACCTAAATAAATTGATTTAAAACTGGTTTTAATTACACTGGTAGGACAGCTGTGTGCTAATAGGGCATCAGTTTCTGTGTTTTGACACAGCCAAAGGGCTTTTAGTGTGTATGATCTACTTACACATTATGCAATGTACAGGTGTGTTAACATAATCAACTGATTAAAGTAGTGAGGCAAGTCTAAAAACCAAAACAAAATCATATAAAGAACCAGATTCTCCTCTCCTTTACACTGAGACAATTGAAATGGTTTGATACAACTTAGACCTCCCATTGCTGTCTGGAAAAAAAAATCGACCAACAAACAGATTTCATGTCAGGACCAGATGTAACACCAGTAAGTTCACTTTTTCTCTGAGAAAGACCTTTTTCCAATGGATACAAAGCCTAAGTGGCCATTTTGCTAGTATCTGTTTATATTTTCTCTCCTCCATTGTGATGTGGAGTTGTAATTTCAGCAGTAGACGCTGACTAAACAAGCACTGCCTGACTGAAAATGTCAGCTGCTTTACAGTGGACTCTGCTGTTTATAAACACCATTGTCAATGTTCTGCTCAAAATGCATTTGCAATAATTTAGTTTTTCAGAATGCATTTCCTCAGAACACAGCACAAGGCTTCTGCACAGTAGATTGCTGAATTAATGCTCAAAGTTTATACTGAAAGCTGAAAAAGTTGTTACAAAGTTGTAATAAATACGTACGCCCAATTTAGAAATAATAAAAAATTATAAAATTTATTAAATGTCCGAAAGATTCGAACACGCAATGCCACGATTGAATAAAAAGGACAGAACCAAGCCCGGGGTTGGTACTGGGTGAACAGTGGTCCGACCTCTATCGCATCAGACCTCCCTGTGTTCACCCCGTTCTGTCCTTCGGAGTCCATTTTTATACAGTTTTCATGCATAAAGTCCGGAGGTAAGCATTCTTTTTCTGTTTCCCATATTCATGAAGTGTAGCATTCAGGTGGACAAAAGCGCATAATTTTCTATCGCCAGTGGAGATTGTCTGATGAATCGTTGCAGTCCATATCGTAATACGTAATTTGGGTCGTTTACACCTGGGCTGGGTGGAGGTTCTTGGATATGGACCATCAGCACTGTTGAGATAGACGATCAGCTCTGCCGGGAAATCCTTTGTGCAGTGGGTGATACAATCAGAATGTCCTCCTGGCTTTGTGTGAGGTTTCGGTTTTTGTCAAAAAGGCTTGTTCAGGCTTGTCCTTATTTTTAACTTTATAACATAAAATATAACTTTATACACTTTAGCACGAATTCACATATCACAAAGTGATCCTTTATTTTTAGCTCTTATTACCAGGATTTTTAATCTTTAACCTGTTTCAGTAGAATTTAAATACCTTTTGCCTGAAAAGTTATCCCCTCTAAACTGTGATTATCCTCTCTCTCTGTCCAAGGCTGTTTGCTTTACTTGTGGCAGTTGATGACAGAAGTTCCTCTGGAAAGGATGTTGTGAGGAGACATTTTGTCACAGCCAGTATTGCTTCTAGGGAAGATGCAGCCTAACCACAGGGCCTGTCCGAAGCACCAGCCCTAAGGAACCATCTAATTCACCTTGGATTTAGCTTAACTAAAGCCTTTGCCTTTACTGCTAAACAAGGAAGGGGTTGAGGAGCCCGACGGCCATGGGTCAAGCAAGCTGGATCCCCGATTCTCCACACTGCTCAGTAATCACTGACTTTATGGGCTCTGCTTTGGGCAGCACCACTTGGCTTTTTCTCAGCTTTAGTTTGTCAGAGAGCTTGTTTCAGAAACAGGGTGCAAAAGGGACAGTGGATAGCACTGCATGGGGTTTGGCTCAATAGGGTTTATATATAGATATAGATATATATATACACATACCTATAGGTCTGTGGGCACAGTCAGAGAGCCTGGTAGAAAAAGGAAATGCAAACCAATGTGAAGACAAGCGGAGTGATACTAACCGAGGTTGGCTAGACATTGCTTCCTTTTTTTATGTCTGATTAGAGTAACTGACTTAACTTTTTTTAGTAAGGTGATGTTACTTTCAAATTAAAGACTTACATAACGTGTGTGCTATTTCAAGTATCTTGGCAAACTTCGTGGCATGAAAATCTCAGCTGAGGAGTACTGGTCTAGTCCTGACATGCCAGCTGCCTCAACACAGGTCAGGGCACTCCAAGAGTCTCTCCTCCATGAAAACATTTGTTTTGGGAGCTGCCCATGGGAAGTACTCATTTGAGCAAAACATCTCCTGTTAATAAGTACTATCTAGAACTTCCATGGCATGTTTAAGGGCCTGGAAGCAGGGCTGGAGACTTGAGGACAAAGTGTAACTCTCTGTCTAACAATGACTGATTGCATTGATAAAATTTATGATGTGTGACCTTGCTGGTTAGAAGTTAAATTCCTTTAAAAAAAAGGACAGTGGGTTGGGAAGGCATATTGAGTAATGTGCACACCACAAGCTGCAGCTACTGTACAACTATGTAATTTCAGGTTTTCCTTTGGCTTGATGGGCCCAAATCCAACAGCAGTGTCCAGGCAAAGGTAAGATCAGGGGTACAATGACTGGTAGGTGTCTGGAAATTCCAGGTGAGTCATGAGAAGTACAATGCCTTATTAGTTGCTTATTTTACATAGTCTGAACTCTGTATGGAGCACTTCTGGATAGAATTTGCAAAGCTGTAATTTTCTCTGCAGTGGCTTGAGAAATACCTACAACTAAATGTGTGATCTAGAAATCAAAATCTGTCGCTCTGGGAAATCTCAAGGACTCTCTACCATAGATGCAGGTAGTTTGGGGAAAGTGTATGTGGAAGCAAAGCTGGGTTTTGTATGGAAGTGTTAACAACTTCAATGAAAATCTAAAAGATCTGTATCTAGATGGGAAAAATCACATAAAAGAAGAATCTGCTCTCCCTTTACTGAGGATCTACTGTACAAAAATACTACAATGATTTGTAGTAACAGTAACAATTTTTGGGCGCAGATAGATATGGAATACAATAACATTACAGATCACCCCAAGACAGTCTGTGGTGAAGAAAAATACTTCAAGGACTTTCTGTTAAGTCCTTTCCTACCTCCCATTGCTTGGTAGGACTCTTCTCCCTTTCCTAAGCGTCCCTTACATTTCACATAAGGAGTGTGTGCTCTGTCAGTTAAGTTTCATTTTCAGAGAACAAACACATCACCCTGGATGACAGCTCCTTCCCACAAAAAAAGCCAGGATGCGCTTTTGGTTGCAAGGATCAAAAGAAATTTATGTCAGCGTCATGAAAACATAGTACAAAAGACTCATTTTGCCATGTAGACAGTATCTTATAAAATAAAGATCCAGCATAAAAACCATGGGAACACCATACAAATAAAAATCCATGAAATGCTGATTGGAACAGGAGTTCTTCATTTATGCTGCTGTAAAAAATGCATGAAATGTAAACTAAGATAATGCAAGGGTACACCAACCTTTATTCATATTTTTAACTATAAAGATGAGTTGGGAAGGTTTATTAACTATGCCAGGTAGACCATTATTGGTATGGATTCTCTGATTATCCATATTCACTGACTATCCAATTTCTTGTTTTTAAGAAGGAGCAATGTCTTCTGTAAAACCACGTGCACTCAGAATGAGATTTCTGTGTGTGGAATACAACTTCGATGTTTCTGAGAGGTGCTTGTTGCAGATACAGTGACTTTGCTTTACAAGCATTTCCAATACGCTGAATTTCACTGTATAGTCAGTATGTTTTGTCAAGGAAGTCTGGGCAACAAAAGCTAAGTATTTTTTTGTTTTATACTATTAGAGTAGTATAAAAACAAAGTACCAGCATAATTTAATTTACAACAGAAAAAAAAGCAGCCATATTATACTTGACCTAAAGTCTACATCTATATACAGAAGTGTCCATTTAACTAAGCTTAAAGAATCCCAACCCCAAGAACCCTTGATTCATTACACATGAGGTTCTCTGGTTTTTCCTTTCGCTGTGAAAGTAAAGTATAACCCCCTTTTGGAAATGTACTTTAGCTGGTTATATCATGAGTTCTGGTTTTTGGATCATCCATTCTACACGGTCATGTTACCAGTACACAGAATTACGAGACACAGAGTCCAGCATTTTAGCAGCTACACAACAATGATGAATCTCATGTTTTAAGGATACAACACATCCAGTCTGCCCAAGCAAAGTCCTTGTGGGTCACAAGGAACATGAAAGCAGTTCTTGGTGGTTTAGGCTGTATGATGAATCTAAGCAGAACAAAAAATGTTTCTCAGTAACAGATTATTGAAAAAAACCCCAAACCATCCACCAAAGGCTAATATGTATAAGGCTTCATGGTTGCTCCTGATATAAATTTTAATTGTGAAATACCAATTTGAAATGTTAAGACGCTGCAAAAAAATAGGTTTCTTCTAAAAGCATGCTGGATCCTTCCAAGTCACACCCAGGGTTTCCATCCATGAAAGAGCTGGCTCAGATTTTTAGGGTCCATGGCCTGTTGTATGAGGAGGTTCACCTGCCCTCCCACACTGAGCACTGTTCCCTCCTCAACACCTTTCAGCTTCTCCTGAAGTCTCATCAGAACACGCTCAGCCACCTTGTTAAAACTCTGGTTGTCACTGCTGGCAGAATAAAAAAAGAAAAACAGGTGCTTTAGGTATGCATCCTGAACAACATAAGCAACATCCATAGAGAAAACCATAAAGCAAGGCAACACTGCAGCACGAGGAGGGTAAGAAAAAAATCTTGCACCTGGCTTTTCTTTTAGGTTCTTGTGGATCAGTACCAAGCGTAGAGCTCATGTCAGCCTCATCCTCTGGCCTCTGCTGCAAGTACAAAGCTTTCAAGGGATTCATGGTCCAGTCAAAAAGAGGGTCATAGAGCAGCACCTAAAAAGTAAATAAACCTCTTTATAATTTAAACTGTTACTTACAGCTAGTTCAGTGCCCTAGCACTGTTAGAAATGCTCACATTAACCACAATATTAGGAGGTTGAGTGTTTTGTTTTGGTTTTTCATTTTTTTTTAACCAATACGGTTGGGCTAAATTGCTTAGTAAATGATCCAACAACAAAACTGCCTCCGATCACTTGCAGGTATTTGTGTTGTTCATACTTCACAAAGTTTTGCCATCAGTCCCACCTCAGGAGTGAATAGGTCATTTTTTAATATATTGCTAGGCACTAAACAGAATCATTAGCTTTTAATGCACAGTCTAACCCGCTTGAAACTGATTTTTGAATTATCTTGTGATTTATGCAAAGAGGATTTAATTCAATCAGTATTACTCTTGCTGGGAATGTGGCACTATGGCTAAAAGCATGTAGGTATTGAAGAGGGAAAACTGCCTGAAGGAAACAGTTCCTATGGAAAATGCAAACTGGTTATAACTTTATCAAAGATTACATTAATTAACAAATCTGACCAACACCACTACATTCTAATTCAGTACAAAACACCCTAAATGAGTATTTGGTGCACTAGTGCATATGAAGACCAAGACAAGAAACTGAAGACATTCTGGCAGGTTACTGTCCAAAAGAATGAAAAAATGCTCACCTCTACAATAGTCAACAAAGCTTCTTGAGAATTTCTCATAACAGCCATTGTTTTCTCACAGCATCTAGAAAATATTTTACAGTATTTTAGGTTCTTTCTGGTAAAATGAAATGGTATTTTTTGTAATTTAAATAATGGATATTTGTACTCCACTTAATTTCTAACACAGGAGTAACCTCTCTGATATTTTCACTTGGGAAAAAAAAAAAGAGAGAAATTTAGACATATAAAACCAAGAGAAGACTGTCTAGTTCACTGATTATTATTTCTCTGTGGAAAGGGATGACCTGCTTCACTGTCTGAAATATTTCTATACGTGGAATTAACCACTGAGTTAACACTGCCTGTTACGGTGTGCCACGATGGCAGAATTGCTTGGCTGGACGAAAACATGTGCCAGGGGTGCCCTGGAACACACTGCAGAATTGTGGTAGGGTTGCTGAGCAGAACCAATAGCCAGACTATAAGCAGTTTCTGAAATCTCTCCAGTGAGTTTTGATACAGAAGTGGTTACCTACATTAATTCCCAAGCAAACTAAGCTCCTGGAAGGAATGCCAAACTATCCTATGGGACAGGTACTCCTGTGAAAGAGGGATTAGGCCTCCTGTCTACCTCAGCATGAGAACACACACACCAAAGATGGCCGAACGCGTTCACAGCCCATGACTTGTTTACCACTTACACCTGCAGTGTTAAGTACAAGTCAGGCTGGCTGAGGCAGAAACAGCATCTGCACCAGTGCCTTCTATATTCTTATTTACTTCAGCTGGAGCCAAACAATTCATGTTTTTCTGTATCATGGTTTCAGAAGTAATACAAAACTGTGAATGTGACAGTATCATTTTTAGATTAGAAGTGGCAGTGGCTGCTCCTTTACGGGACAATGGTGTACTAGGAACTACTTATTAACCTTAATTGCTGCCTTAGAAAGACAACACCTACACTGTGTACTTCTTTAAAGACATGAAATTTGGGGATTGCAAGTATTACGTTCACGAACATCATCAAAGTCTGGAATGAGAGAAATGTCCTTCTATTTAGGAATCCCTTGGGTCATTCACAGAAGATAGGATGGAGGTTAACAGAAACTCAACTTGTTTGGGATTCTTCTGTTTTGCAGTTCAGATCTAGTATGGGATTTATATTTTGCACTTGCAAAGTAATATAAAACGCATGATCCAAAAGGGGAAAAAGACTCCAAATTACTTACATAAAACTAAACAGAAATTAGAGTCAAAACAAATTGGTTCAAAGACATTTAACAGCTCCAAATATATAGTACAGCTCTGAAAGCAATGCATAGTTCTGAAGGAAAAAGAATCATTCTGAATCAACAGATAGCTGTAGAGCCTTTGGAAATGTCACTGTTATCCCGAGGAGGGAGAGGGAACAAACACTGATTTGGTCCAGGAAGTAGGGAGAAGAAGCTTTTTTTATTTAATTATATATCACTCCTTTTATACTTTAGTGTTCTGGCATGGTGTAAGGTCATTGGACCTCTAGTCACCCATCTCCTAGGGCAATTGGTCAAATTCTACAACCGCCATTTCAAAATATTTGTCTAGTCAGTATCATAACAATTCTACAAACAATCTGCAGGTGCAAGATAGGAAGAATAGTTTACAGAAAACCATAGTATTGTTTTGAATAGCTTGCATGGGAAAGACTGGGCTCCCACAAAATGTTACAGTCTCACAAAATACTGCAGAAAGCTGGAAAATTTCTCTGCTGAAAGCTTTTCAGCATCCACATGGAAACACTGAGCCCCCTCTGAATTCCACAAGAGGGCGACAATAACCCATTAGCTAGTGAACAGTATGAAACACTGAGCAACAATAATGAACTTGCAGCTGTTTATATAAATACAAGCATAGGAGTCAGCATTTAGGTTTGGGTGTTACTGGCAGAAATCTGAGTCTCCTCTTAAGCATCACAACTATTTAACATGTAACAATCACAATGCTGGAAGTACTCTGCTGCCTCCTTATCCCTGTGCAATAACACAGGAGCACTCACCTTCTGAAGACTCCCTCCACGCCGGTGATACCCATTCCATCCACAATGTCCCTGGTTAATCTAAATGGAACAGTCTCTGGTGTGGGAAGGATTTTGCCTTGCTCAAAAGCAACGCCTAAATGAAAGGATAATAAAAGTTTTAAAAAAAAGTTGAAGTAAAGAAAAATGAAGGTTCTCTTGCTGTCCCACTTACCCAGATCTATATGCACTAGTTCTGCTGTTTGTTCATCTATCAAGATATTCTGAACATGTCTGTCTCCAAGTCCAAGAATGTAGCCAACTGAAACAGAAATATAAGTGCTGAAACCATGTCATAAAAACCACAGAGAGCTTAAGAAAGATTATTGGTGTAATTATAACAGGTGAAAACAAAAGTGAGAATATTTCTTCTTCCATATATAGATATTACCCAAGGAAAGAGCAAATGCCATTCCACAAATCCAAAAAGAAAAGGTTGACTGAATGAAATTGCAAAAAGGTTATTCTCATACAGATGTGCATTATTTTATCTACTCCACAGATTTCTTACCCATTTCTATTTGTAGATTAAAGTTTATCAAATAATATTGCAGCTTTCAAAAAAAATTAAAAATTAAAAGCAAGTGCATAATAAAATCAGGTTTTGTTATTATTACTATCATTAGCAAACCCCCAACAAACCAAACAACTTTTGTCTAAGTCAGTTTCAAAAATCTCCAGTGATCCAAATTGTAAGATCTATCATGTAAGCCTATTTCAGTGCTTCACTATCCTTAAATGTAGAAAAACTCCAAACTACATTTCCCTTGCTGCAATTTACACCTATTACTGTTTTCATTAGCTGATGGACATGGACAGCAGTAGTATTTCCTACAAAAATCTTTCATGTGAATTCTACTAAACTGCAAATTTACTTCTTTTTTTTTCAGTAAAAAGGGAGTGCACAAACCTGTTAGCTTCTAAAATGGGATCTACTGCAATGTATACAATCTACTAACAAATGTGTTTCAGAGACTCAGTACAGAACTGAGTCATCCAAAAAAAATCCACAGTACTTACATTTAAGTACTTATTTTTCTTTATTATGACAGGAAAATCAAAGCAAAAATCCCAGAGCTTAAATATCCATTTCAGCCATGGATAATAACGCCAGTACAAAGACAGTAGAAGATTGAGCTTTTCAATTCAGCTAAAGCATCAGAGGCTACACATTAAATGAATAAATGTTAAACCAAAACAACAGAAATAAAGTCAGGTAAAAAAACCAAACTACCAGAACCTAAGAAAACAAACCACTACATAAACAAAGAAACACAGAATTTCATTCTTCCTTCTGCAGCAAAAATGGGGGTGGGGAGGAACAAATCAGAAATCTTAATTACAAAAATAATGCTGATGTTCTTGCTGGCCTTTTCTGCCCCCTACTATGCCTTTTCTGACATGTGACAAAAGCAGGACAGCCACTGTGTCTGAAATGGTATAAACTCTTTGGTTGTGTAACCTAAAAAGCCACTGTAAATAATCCAATACCTATAGAAGATGTAGCCACACTGCGAGTGTATGCCAATCGTTTTTCAAACCACACAGCTGGATCCAGGAATTTCTCCATGCAGAAATACCGGAACACAGGTTGAAAATTCTCACAGACTTCCATGAAGATTCTGTATTTCTCTTCAGAATGTTTCTTTTGGGCATCCTTTAAACACATAAGAAATGTTTTACCCGTGGCTAACTGTTTCAGAAGAAAATTACCTCTTCCTGCCTTTCCACCCACCTTCCCTCCATCAAATGTTGTTCTCACTTCTTTCTCTTTCTGAGCTAAGAATTACTGTCTTTTTTTGCAGCAAATATTAACGCACCTATCTGTTTTACTAAACAATTCCATTTTCATACACAACTCAGAGGCTAAAAAACATGGGAAAAACCACACTCCCATTTCCTTGATGCAGCAGGTGCATGTATTTTATAGGCACATACAAGTAAATGGATCTTGTTGTGAGATGCTTCCTTTCTCTGCACTCTGTTCTGGTACCTCTGCTTATCTGATGGCCTCATGACACTCTGAGAAAGTCATTCTCACTCATTCCCATGCACAAAGCCAAAATTAAATATACTTTTATCCTGTTACTACTACAGTAATTTGAAAGGAAACAGTTTCTTGCACAATCATGGGAATATAAAGTAACAGGTAAACTTGTCTGCAATTCTGTAAACTTATGGTGAGGTGCTCAGTGGAACTGAACTGGAAGTCTGTGTTCTGAATCTCTATTCCATGCCACTGGTCATATTCATTATTAGATATACTAAAAGTATAGTACATAGTTCTCTGTAAATTCNCTTGGTATTTTTTCAAGTTATTTGGACTCACCAGCATTATTTTATGACACTGATAACCAGAGTAATCCTTTGGCCTGTACCTCTTGTGAGCTCCTTCTTCGGCATTCACAAGGAACTCCCCAATGGGAGTTGTTCCTGAGCACCACTCCAGAACCCCACTTCTCTGGGAAAGGGGAACCACCTGGAAAAGCAAAACCACAGAGGGGAGGTTATACATGGGGGAGGGTTATACACACTACACTATGAATACTCACCCTGCAGAACATGGGTGCACATTTCTGTTTAAAAAGACAAAGAAGGCCAAACCATGCAGCTGACCACAATATATCTTCTAAATACACATGTATACATATATAAAAATCCATTCACATTTTTTCTACCGAATAATTGCAAATTTTTCCTAGCCCAGAGAACCCTCCACTAGATACGTCAGCACAACTTAATGATTAGCTACTGCTTGTTTCCTTCAATTTTCTTTTCTTATGAAAATCTCTTTATCTCATAATGCAATGCCCATTCCATTTTTCCCTGCTGTCATTCAATTTTACACACATAAAATCCTGAGTCTTAAATGAAAATTATTCAAAAAATTTGACTTTAACTCCATCTGAGAATTCTTAAAACCACACTAGCAATTTAGACAAGCATCTTTAGGGATTCCAGAGTGCACATTTCTCATCTGTCAAAGATAAGAGCTTTTACATCGAGAGCACTTGTTCAGAGGTCACCTCCACAGCTGTTACTATAATCCCAAGTACATAAAAAGGAAGGACGAAGGAAAAGTTCCTGTTCAAATACATTTTCTGCATTCACAATAAGAATTTATTGCTGTATTCCAAATTCCAAAAAAATCAGTTCAAATTCTGCATGAAAGACCCTAGATGGGACTTCTGAATTCAACTGTAAGGAATATTGCAAGACTAAAATTAATTATTAATTAAGGAATATCACAAGGCAAATTAATGAGAATTCATAAACAAACGTGTAAGCTCAAGTTTAATGACTAGCAACTTACAATTTAATGACAGTGCATTACCTAATTTCTTTTCAATTATAAGTTCATACAAAGAAAGCTTTGAAGAGTATTTGAATATATATTGGGCACAAAGAAATTTATTTTAATGATTTGAAAAAAATTAAATTGTAATAAAATACATTGTTTATTCCATACCTTAAGGAGCAGTGACTATTTTAATAACACATAAATAAAAATCCTTTTATATTGCTTTTGGGTTAAAAAAAGAGGAGAATGGGGGAAATTTGATTTATTTCTCTGCTGCTGCAGCTGCTCAGGGTTACCTTGTATCTTCGGATATTTAATTTCCTCTTTCGAGTTTCAGTGTTCTGCTGGAGCAATGTATTGCACATCTGGAAAACTTGCTGCATGACAGCATCTTGTCTCAGGTCATCACGCCCCTTCAGCATAAACAGAAAAAGCAGTTAAAAACCACTTCTCAGCATCCAATTTCTTGCTGAGCAAGTAAAAAAATTATTTTAAAAAATTGCGCAAAACACAAGTTACTTTCCCACAATAATCACTTGCAACACAATGTAATTAATAGTTGTTTTTTTCCTCTGTATTTCCTCTGTTTTCTATTAGTGCTCAGCTGCTTAAACAGAATCATCATTAACTTAAATCATCGCCACTCTTTTTTTTTTTGACAGATGTTACTGGATTCAGGTTTCAATCAACCTCCATGTTTTATGGTTCTTTTTAAAAATAGGTGTTTCATTCACCTTTATTTAGCAGGCCAGCACACAGGTGAAGCAGCATCAGCTGGCACTGCAGTTCTGATTGCTGGATGCAGATCTAGTGATTCATGCTTCTCTTTAAAGCTTTCAAAACTAACCCATACTCAGCAGCAAAACAGAATTCTCCCAGCAACTGCTCAATGTTTGTATTCAAAGAGAGAATGAAATCAGCTGAGTCTAAGGAGAAATAAACTTTTTTACAGATTTTTAGTTCTGTGTGCATACTTTTGATTGTCTCTGAATTGCAAATATTTTTTTATATGGGGAAGAAGAAAGGAGGTATTTAACACAATATGTTGATGTTTTTTATTTACAGTACACTTCAGGTCACCAGATGAGACATGACCAGGCAAGTCTGATAGCTGTCACTGGATAAGTAAGCTACTAGATATTAATTACATGCACTGCTGAAATACAATTACAAACGTATTTAATATCATTACTTATTATTTATATTATATTACTTATTAATACCTTGCAATTTTGTTTATTAAAGCATTCCTCAATTGAGAAAACTGACAGTGAAGTGTGAAAAGTCTGCTCATGGTACAGAAATGATACATGAGAAAACTGACAGAACTTAAAAAAATTCCAGCATGCCAAATCTCTGAGATGTCATTACAACTGACAGAACCCACCTTAACCAGCTGCCTCCTTTCTTTACCATCTGATCCTACACAATCTATTATTTTAGGCAGATTCATGCCCCCTGCTAAACGAAATTCTTGCTTGAAAGAACTTATTGTGACCAAATTTTCATATTGTCCTGTGGGATCCACCTGAAATTAAAAATAAGGTTAAAATTAGTATAAATATTACCCCCATTTCACTCAGACAAAGTGGTAATGAGTTGTTTGCAAACCTCATTAGCAGACTATATGCTAAATATTATATGAGCACTCCATCATCTACAAGGATAATACCACAAAGGCTATGAAGATATGCTGAGCAAAGGATTTTTTTTGATTCCTCCTTGTTCACCTCATTGGTAGAGGGGATGTGGTGCTGCAGACTTCCACTGAACAAGCTGTGACACAATGTTAGCCTGTCCCAGCTACCACTGTCCCAGGAAAATGTTCACATACGGCTAGGGAGCATTAGGCTTAGACTGGGCTGCAAATGGACCCAATCTACAATCCCAAACCTGCTGCAGGGTACAGGATCTGTACCTCCGCCACCCCCTGTATCCTCATGCCCCAGAGCAACCCTACTGAGTCAGCTGTAAGGAAATACTGCCCCAGCAGGCTACATCACAGACCTGCGGCCATTTCAGTCAGTCTGTACTGGAGGAGAAGAAAGGCAAAGAAAAGAATGATCCAGTTGTACACAGGAGCAACACCTGAGGCCAACCGGAGCCCTACAAACAGAAGTTATTTAGGCACGGGTGGCAACTTCTGGCCTCTGAAGTCAAAGAGCATAAAGCAGGCCCTTGACTTATTCGGCTTTATTGACATAGCCAGAGGGATTTCAACATGAGGAATTCTGGCTCTGCAACATTTAAATTTAGATGCTGGCCCAAAAAGCAACTCTACATTCTTGAAACTGCTAAGTTTCTCAGATAGAGCGTGTGGCATCAAAAGGTGAGTACCTATGCACCTATCCAGTCAATTGCTTATGCCAATGGGAATGGATCATTCCCCATTACTGAATGGTGAAAGCATAGGAACAGCAGAAGAGACGAGTCTTAATTCTCACACCTTTTGTGACATTCAGTGCCTCCCTGAAACTCTGAGCTAGCACCTACAGCACAGGACATTCAGATTCCCAAATCCCCTGAGTGAGTCAGGTAATTCACCACCCCTTCTGATAACGAGAGACTACTCAGAGGTAACAGTGGCAAACCTGTCTTTGTACACTAAACCACTATCCAGCACACATAAGGCTTG
This sequence comes from Aleadryas rufinucha, assembly GCA_013397815.1. NCBI lineage: Eukaryota > Metazoa > Chordata > Aves > Passeriformes > Aleadryas > Aleadryas rufinucha. The sequence continues at coordinate 115,941 of VZTH01013601.1, forward strand.
GGATCAAGGTCTTCTAAGCAATCCATCTCACCCTGCACCTCCCACCTGACAAGAAAGTATCCCTGTAAATTGACCTGTAAAAACTATGGGAACTGGATGAAGAGATGTATGCCCTGACTGCCATCACAAAAGCTTGAAGCCGATGCTATGATGTGGTGTTATAGTGTATATTTTTTCAACTTCAGTCACCTTAATTTCCATGGTAGGAACAGCAACATCCTCCAAGTTCTTCAGTTTAATAATTGGCTGGTCAGCTGGAATACTTATTCCTTCTGTAATTAAAAGGAACTAACATTTTTAAATTCAGAGCTATAAAAATACACCTAAATTGACAAAGCCCAGCTTATATTGCTTTTGGGGCCCAAAACCTCTCTGCATACTTTTATTGAGCTGATGAAGATGACTACAGAACAACTGGTGATTTCTGGAGTTTCATACTAAGAGTCTGAGCCCTACAGTGCAATTACTGTGACTTTTAATCCAGACTACATTCTGTATCTATCAAAAATAGGACACGATGCTAATACAGTTCCTCTTTTAACTAAATAGCATTATTTAGAAATACACTTTTTAATCTGAGAACATAAAACCTATCTTCACTAATAAAACAAAACCAGTTTTCCCAAGACTTACTTCTTTGAGATTTCCATGGACTAGGATCTAAATTTGCTAGTGTGATGTAAGCATCACAAAGTGCTTCGATGTCTCTAACCATATGAGCTCTTCTTTTCCTTACGATATTCATTATAGTGCTAGCAGCTTCCATTCTGTCCTAAAAAACCCCAATGGAATACAAACATCAGATCTTGTAAACTACACTTTTTAATATTAAAGATGCATCATAACATGCAGTCAATTAAGTACAATTGAGATATGTCCTATGAAAACAGAGCAAACTGCAGTAATGGACAGCCCTTTGTGACATGACCTGAAATAATTAGAAGAAAAATTCTGTGCTGTCTAATCTGAAATAGTGAGTAATGTAAAATATTACTGGGGGTGGAGAGGGAGCACACCTGTCTGGGCAAAGTACAAAAAACATGCAAAAATTCTTCAGAAAAAAGGACAGGCAGGTTTTTAGATGTTCTTCCACCATCTGCCTGCTTCTGTTATTAGCTCCCATCTGAAGAAAAAATCATGTATGCAAAAGACAGAAACCTGTCCATGCAATCCTTCTAAGCCTGGCTCTGAGAGACTTAGTTGAGTTTAGCATAATCCCGCTCCTAAGGGCAGGATCACAAAACCACTACAAATGTGAGAGAAAGGTAAAAAAAAAAAAAGCCACATAAAAATGTGATGAAAAAAATGTATCAGTGTGGGGGGTGAGACGGCAATGACAACCAACCATGTCAGGCCTACAATGACGGGGGAAAGAAGGGGCAATACTTCAGATGCAGGATGATTCCAAAGACAGGTTAAACAAAAATTAAGCAATAACAACATTAACATGAAACCACAGATCAGTGTTACCTATCAGCATGGCTTTTAACGTATCAATGACCAAAAGATATACTGCACAAGGCTAAATGCTTAGATGGAACACGTTACCACTCAAAGCAGAAAAAATACTCAATTCAATGTGTACTTTCAACAATAAAGCCACTCAAGCCTTTCTTGCATCTAAAATGCCTTTTACACAATGACACATCAGGGACTTTTATCACAAAAGTCTACAATAATCAGGGCTATTTGTGGCACAAAACGTTAACTGTATTTTGTTCAACCCTATAATTATTTCTTTCAATAATAATTACCTACATATGCTCAAAAGGGGGTTCTTAATTATTAAAAGTACTGTTTCCCTCCTACTGTTCCTTAACAAAAGTCTGCTGATGAGCTCTATACTAAAATATCCCTTTACATGTTTTTTTTTTTTCAATTTTTTAACAAAACTAAAGGATTGAATGTGATTAATAGAATAAAAGTTTTTGTAGTCACCACATCAAGTTGGGAGATCTCTTTTGGTGCATTTTTAATTAACTTAATTTTTCTTATTGCATCTGGTTTTGTGAGGAGTTCATCTTTGTTAGCATTAGCCAAAGCTAATATTATAAACAAAGTATGATGTGGATGATCCAGTGAAATTCGAGCCATTAGCTGCCAACAAAAGAAAAAGATCCCATTATTGAAAACAGTACAGAAGAAAAAAACCAAGACTTAATTAACATTATTAATTCTTTTGAACTTCTAAGGTTCCTAACATGAAATAAAAAGTAATACTTAGACAGTATTTCCACAACTGAAAAAACATTCAAAGTATATTTCTATAGCTGCATAAGACTACTCTTACACTACAAATAAATAAATAAAGTAGAAATGAAAAGTCCCCAATCCTCTTCCCCCACCATACTGATTTGGCATCACTCATTTTTAATACACCCTTATCACCTACATTACTTGTTTAGCTATAGTTGCTCAGAGGAAGGTGGATATTGTTTAGAAGTAGGCATTACCAAGCCAATCAAGATATCTTCAGATAAAAAAATCAAAAATTACATTATTCAGAACTTCATGAAATCCTAAACCACCCATCATTTTAGTTCCCATCCGAGCAGCCAGCTGGTACATCAGAGGCAAGAACTTGTATGAAGGGATCTTCTGTGCATTTTTCTGTAGTAGAGAAAATTCAGTTAGAGAGCTGTTCTAAACACCTAACAAAAATTGTAATCATAAAATAATTTTTTTAAAATTAAGAATAATCGTGGCTGTGTGATAACAATTCAGTGAGTATCACATCACCTTGGCCCATGTCTCCTAAATGCTACAAGTCCTTCATAGGAGAGTTACTATTTTCTATTCTACCTTTCTGGCTTTTCACCTAAAAGTATATATAATATGAACAAGAATAATGTACCTAAGGATGTTGAAGATGGCTAGATTCCAAGGTATGTGAAGAACAAGGCGACCACACTAAAGATCATGAGATGTGTTTAATCATACAGACTTGTCAAATTAAAATACTAATTTAAGTTAAATTAAAATGCATTGAGAACTACAGGTCTCACTGATGAAAAACTGTTGTCATGACAAGCAATGACAACTGAAAAAAGCAAGCTTTTGGGAAAAGTTAAGGAGCTAACATAATTCATCTTCTAGAAATACAGGAGAAGGAAAAGAAAGATAGGTATTTATTTGTCAAAGCATTAGGAAAAAATTGAGCAAACCCATACCGTCATCATTTCGTTCACTCTATCAACTCCAGAATTTTCAAGCCATAGGGAACAGAGTCGGAATATCCACATATCATGTTCTTCTCCACTTAGTAAACAGCTGATGTAGTTCTCCACTGCTTTACACAAGAAGCGTTTACGATCCTCAGTCAGGGCTTGTATTGCACCTTCATCCAGCTCAAGTTCTCGCTGAACCTTCACTGTGTATCTACATGAAGAGACATTATTTTTAAACAACCAATTATTTCTTAATGAATTTACAGTAAGGCATTCCCTAGCTCTCTCACTTATTAATTTAACATTTTTTAAGTTGTTCTGTATGTACAAGCACAGTAAAATAAACAACCAAGAAAGTGAATTGTGGGAGCTACTCCGTTGCTGTATATGCACACAGACCCACTGCTTTAAGTAAACTTCCAGTCACTGTCTTCTTTTAAATGATTTAATCTCAATATTGGTATAAATGTGAATATCCAGTACAGATCATTTGTGTAAAGACTTCAGTTTCCAGCAGCTGAAATTCATCCTCTCCTGCTCACATGCAGTTGCTCTTACTAAATCCTTAAGAATTCTGTATTAAATTTAATTCTACTATCTCACTAAATGCATAATAGAGAAAAATCTCAACTCATTTATTTACACTATGTAACGTTTTGTCAAATAAACTGAATAGATCCAGGGAATAAACATAAATTCCAGGCCATGATCATCCATACTGTGTCCTTGGCTTAGTTTTGGCCCACACTATGCAGCACATGCCTAGACCTTGTCCAGGCACAGCTGAGAAAGCATTCACAACAAGTGCTATGGATGTGATCACTGCTTTGTGGAGAAGGGAAAATGCAGCTGTAGAGATGTGACCCATGCTGCACCTCTTGTCCAGAGAGCAGAGCTGGAGCCTGCGACAGCTCCACAGTAACCAGTCTCCATTTGAAAGCTCACCTGTTGGTCTGAACTCTACGATCCCTGATGAGACCGACCTCCTCCTTGGCCTTCTTCAGCAACGCCTGCTTATTTTCAAACTCCGAAGATTTCATGTAATTCTCAATTCGCTGGTACTGATTATCAGAGAAACGAGCCAAAGAGAGGAAAGCCTTCATCTTTCCTTTCTTCAGCTCATCACTGCTGTCTCCACTGTGGCTTGCAGCAATTTCCACAGCCTAAAGGAGAAGTTACAATAAGGGTAAGAGCAATAATCAGATAACTAGTGCTGCATAATACTTGATGAAACTCTACTATCACAGAAAAACAGAATGGTTGAGGCTGGAAGGGACATCTGGAGCTCATCTTGTCCAACTCCCTCCCTGCTCAGGCAGGGTCATCTGTTTGAATAGATTATTTAATATTGCCTGTGATGGAATAAATATGCATACAAAATAAATCTAACAGACTGAATATTTTTCTCCTAAGTGAATGTAATCTTTGAGAAATGTTTCAGTGCAAACAGCCAAAAAGATTATCCTGTATGAAACAGCTTTAATAACCATATAGGAAATTTCCACACCTTTTACAGTAATGAGGCATGAAGTTTTACAATAGTCTTACAGCCTTATATCACAAGATGGTGAGAAAAAAATGGAAGACAGTCCAAAATGTACCAAAAGAAAAGGAAATTATATATGAAAGTCATGGATTCAAGTCATCAGAGCAAAGAAAGCATATAGATAGCAACAGAGAAAGGCAACTACATTGAGTTTCACAAATTAGCACAAAATAAAGAAATGCAGAGCAGACAAATATTAATACAAACATTTCTATTACTGCTTAGGAGTTTAAAAGAAAAAAATTACAGTACTTTGAAACACTAGAACAAGATGTTGTAGCATCTCAGGGGGGACCTTATCGCTCTCTACAGCTGCCTGAAAGGAGGTTGTAGGCAGGTGGGAGTCGGTCTCTTCTCCCAGGTAACAAGCGATAGGACAAGAGGACATAACCTTAACCTGAAGCTGCACCAGGGGAGGCTCAGGTTGGACATTAGGAAGACTTTCTTGACAGCAAGGGTGATTAGACATTGGAATGGGCTGCCCAGGGAGGTGGTGGAGTCACTATCCCTGGAGGTGTTTAAGGAAAGAGTGGAAGTGGCCATCAGTGCCATGGTCTGGTTGATGTGGTGGTGTTGGGTCACAGGTTAGACTCAATGATCTCAGAGGTCTTTTCCAAACTAATTGATTCTGTGGTTCTGTGAAATATAATTGCCATACTGAAAACCTGGTGAATGAATAATCTGTCCTGAGAAGGAAGAGGTAGGGATAGGGAACAGGAAAAGGAAACCAGACTAGTAGCTGCAATCACTCCACTTCTAAGCCAATATAAGAAGTTTCACTGTGATTTCTGAACATTTTATAAGATTACAGTCCTACACAATACAATGTGAAACCATAATATTTATACAAGAAACCGTATTTTCAACACAGAAAAATAAAGGCTGCACTGAAAAATCTACTTGAAATTTTAACACTGTATTTTAACACAGCATTATCTCAAAGACTGCACATTTCAAAGACTGGATGCACCTTTTCTAAGTATTTCTGCATGATGACTGTAGGGTTTTCCAAGCATGTTTCTGCTAACCAGGTTCCACAGAGCCTCAGGCACTCTGTATACATCAGTTTCAGGCGAGGATCATTCTCAACCTTTGAAAAAGCAAATTTTGGGAAAAAAATTAAAGAGAGAGAGGCATCAAGCAAAAATATCTTTTACATATGAAGTAGGCAATTTCTAAAGCTTTTAAACCCTGAACAGAATTCAAACACTGAGGCCTATTACACATAATGCTTATCTACAGAGTCATTTTCCATCCACATCTACAGTAGTCAATAACCTTAAATCACATTCACATTCTATGTAAGACTAAAGGAGAGCACATATTTTAAAATGCCTGGTAGTTTGAACAATGAGAAACAGAATAACCAATGACAAAATGTAATAAAAATTTTTAAAAATCACAAAATGTTTTCAGAATTGTATTTTATAACATCCCCATTTGGTCTGAAGTACCATAGACAACTCCATAGGTAACAGTCAGGAACCACAATAACCATGTGTGATCATCAAATTCTTCAGACGGATTTCTACATGGAAACTTGATTAAAAGTGCTCTGAGAAGATGATGGAGCAGGTTTCCAAAGGACTTTTGTCCAGATTGGATGCTCAGCTTTAACTGAGTAGAGTAGGTAAGTAGAGTAAGGTGGGCTTCTGTTATACTTCTATTATAGGGTACATATTAAAGACCACATGACCAAGATGGCAACACTGACTGTGAAATACGTATGTGAACATCATAGGCTGTGAAAACACAAATGTTCCTTACACGGACAAGGTAAATGTAAGGAAGGACTAAATTTTTGGAGGGCTTCATCAACTGATTCATGGAGAAATCACAAAAATCAAAAGAGCAGCAACTCTTGATTTTGCCCTGATATGTATAGAGAACTTGACCCAAAATAATCCAGCTTTTCTAAAGTTTGATATTCTTTAAGAACATACCTGGATGCAAAGCAAATGTCTTTTATCCTCCAGAAATACCCAAAGCAAGCCTTCACAGCTAAATGTAAAGGTGAGGACATGAAGGATTTTTTTTCATGGTGGTACACAAAATTAAGTTCTATACAAGTATTTGCAGACCATATTTTAACAAACATCATCCTGAGAGATCTGGAAAGGCTGGATTGAGGGCCAAGGCCAACTGCATGAGGTTCGACACAGCAAGTGCTGGATCACAACAACTCCAGGCAGTGTCCAGAAAGCTGCCCAGCACAAAAGGACCTGGAGGTGTTGGTTGATAGCTGGCTGAACATGATCCAGCTGTGCCCAGGTGGCCAAGAAGGCCAATGGCATCCTGACCTGGATCAGCAATGGTGTGGCCAGCAGGACCAGGGCAGTGACCGTCCCCCTCTACTTGGCACTGCTGAGGCCACACCTCCAATCCTGTGTTCAGTTCTGGGCCCCTCACTGCAAGAAAGGCATTGAGGGGCTGGAGCATGTCCAGAGAAGGGCAACGGAGCTGGGGAAGGGTCTGGAGCACAAGTCCTGTGAGGAGCAGCTTGAGGGAGCTGGGGGTGTTTAGCCTGGAGAAAAGGAGGCTCAGGGGGGACCTTATTACTCTCTACAACTACCTGAAAGGAGGGTGTAGCCAGGTGGGGGTCAGCCTCTCCTCTCAGGTAACAAGTGCCAGGACAAGAGGAAATGGCCTCAAATTGCACCAGGAGAGGTTTAGTTGGATATTAGGAAAAATTTCTTCACTAAAAGGATTGTCAAGCATTGGAACAGGCTGCCCAAGGAAGTGGTGAAGTCACCATCCCTATTTAAAAGGGATTTAAAAGACATGTACATGTCATGCTTAGGGACATGGTTTAGTGGTGGGCTATGAATAATGAATTCTTACATTTGCCACTCTTACAGACTCACTTTGAAAACCCCTAAAAAGATTTGCTAACATACCTTTTTTTGCTTTCAGACATTTTGAGAGTACAAACCAGATTTAGTAATACTGCAGACAGGCTTTTAATTTTCTTCTATGGGAAAACTTCAGAAAGTGGAATTAGAATCATAAATAATTTAATTCCCGTAAGTTTATACATTATGTAACACATACCTGAAACCAATCTGCATCTAATTTTTTTATCATCGTTTTAAGTATATTCAGTGCAAGACTCTCCTCCTTTTTAGCCCAGAAAACCTGAGCTTCTTCTAGTTGCCATTCAGAAACTCCATTTCCATTTGGATTGTGTTGTTTGATCTGAAACATAGCTCTTTCCGGAAGCTGAAATTGAAAAAAATAATCATAAACAATTCTTTAAGTGAAGTATCTGTATCTCACAGCAAGTTGTGTTTTTAGACTATCTCCATTTTCTTTACTTGTGCAGCATAGTCTGCCCATCCAATGCTAAGAATTTATCTGCAGCAAAGATATGAAATTATTTTTCTATGTACTTACAGAAAATCCTGATTTGCAACAAAAATAGACTAGAATCAAACCTTATAAACTCTAAAACAAGGTATCGATGTTTAACATTTTAAATTGGAGGTAGAGAAATTCTACAATCAGTACCTACTGAAGTAATGGATTTATAGCTTAGCAATTATTATTACATTATTACATACATTACAAACATTATTACAGACCACAGAAAAATAATTTTAAAATGACACCACCATACACTAACTCTTTTGCATGCCTACATCTTCACACATCACTGGTAAAGTACCATCCTCATTACTTAGTATCACTACTACAGCACAAAGAGCAAACTATGTTTTTAACAAACTTGAGGCTCTTACGGGACACTCACTGACACAGTGTTGGTGGCTGGGCAGGCATGAGACAAAAATATCTGCTGTAATTCTCCCAAACAACTCCAGAGGCACTGAGTAAAGCTTGCAAATTCATGAAATCAAAGACAGCTGGTTTACCGATTTCACCATTATTCATAAAAATAGTTAGAACCTTTCTGAAATCAATGTTTAATTTAGTTTCGCCTATGTGAAGTGTTAAACATCTCTCCAGGTTCTGTATTTAGCTGGAACTATTTTCTGTAGAGGTCCTTGGAGAATACTGTTGCTCTGTAAATTCTTGTGGAGTTAGTCATCCAGATGCACTACCTAGAACAAGCCAAGGCTGACTCTGGACCTTATATTCATCAGCAACTGAAAAAACCACTGATACTGCAAATCCCAGTAAGTCATTCACAGAAAGAGATTTACCACACTGCAATGGTGCTTTGAAAGTATAAAACTTCCAAGACAACGCTGAATATAGAGATGCAATGAAATTATCTCTGCAGTTTTACTCTGGAACATTACAACAGTATGATGCCAGTGAAAGCTAGATATATAAAACTGCACCAAAATGAGAAACCTCTCAAAGAGCATTCTTCACTAAAAATGTTTTTGTATTATCTACTTCATACAGTGGCTTACACTTACGAACAAAATTCAACAAACATACCCATAAATACAATTTGTTAATAAATTCTATATCGTTTAAGTCTCAGATTGATTCATAGAATAAACTTAGAATACAGCTAATCCTTAGTACTGTTAAAAAAATGAAGCTCTTTTATAAACTAAAAAACTAAACATCTGTTCCTGATCTTTCCTGGAGTTTTTTTACCTGTGTATTTTTAGCAGTTCTTGCCAATCTAGAGAGCTCCACTAGATGTTTGGTCAGGAGGTCTTTAATACATTCTCTTTTGGTATTTTCACTCTCCTTTTCAAGCAAGATTTCCAAAATTACAGTGCGCAGAGCCATGATAGGTTCCTGGAAATGGAAGTCACTGTCTTTGAGAAGCTGGGACTGTCTCTGCCATTTCAAATAAATGTCATTCAGCTGCTGAGTAGTAACAGATCTGCAATTGTTACCAAAAGAAAAAAGACTTGTTATTAATTCTCACTAAATATTAATGAAATGCAAGATGAGTAAAAAGTAAACTGCTGAGAAAGTTCACAATCTACACTTCAAAACCAAGAAATAGTCCATAAAAACCTACAATGGTTACTACGTACAGACTAAACTGGAAGCCTTCCAGTTTTAAAAAACATGAAGTACAAGAACACCCAGGTGAACTATTCCTCTCGTAAACATTCTTGCTTTAAGCATCAAAAACTTGTGTTAAAGGTTCATCAGCAAAGGGAATCACACTCAAACACAGGGCTGCTTAAAAGACTGTATGACTATTAGCTACCAAACTGATAGAACTACAGCAGAGAAATTTGCTGTTAATAGCACTACAGAGATAAATACTTTCCTGTGATTAAAAAGCAATCTTAAGAATTCAGGAAGAATATTGATGGTGATAGAGGTCCATGAAGAAAATGATTCAAACTGAAACAGTTTTCAATAAAGCTGATATCGATATCATTACAGAAATGGAAAACATTTTTAGAAAAGAAATTAAAAGAGGAGGACTCAGCTACTTGAAAGTAAACCAGAAGCTAGGGAGATATGACTGCTACCGTGGAGTATGAGGGAATTTAATACAAAGGAAAGAAAATAATTATTTAAAACACAATATTGGCATGATATCAAATAATTCAAATTAGACTGTGAATATATCCAGCCTGGCAATAAAGAGAATCTAAAACTGTCTTCACCTAGTGAAGCTAAAATCCTTGTGATTTTTAACATGAAGTTTGAGATGTTGATGAATAAAATCTGTGAGGTAATTTTAAGTTCTGTGCTATGCTTGATTACTAAAAATCCTGAAAACTGAGAAAGTGGTGTGACACATCTTAAGAAATCACCTGGAGAACAGCAGACCTGCATTTTCCAACTCTCCAATTAGCTGTAGTCTGCAAAGGGTTGGATACAATGAATAAACAGACTCAAGACTGCCCTTGCAGAGCTCTTCTACTTCATTCACTCTACAGATTTAACAGAAAAATAGTAGATTATTTTTATTTAATATCAGCAAGTAATTCGAAATATCCATAACATAGCTTCCATACAGTGAATAGAATTTAAACAGCAAAACTCTTCAGTCTGGAGTTACTTTGTATTACCATTAAAATTCAAAAAAATTAAGTTTGTCGATAAATGAAAACACAGTAAGCACAAAGAAACTCCAAAGCCTATATGACAGCTCAGCAAAAGAAGAGTACTCAGCATTAGAATCCACTTAAGAGGACCACAAAGTAAGGGATGTGTACAGGAAATATATCTTCAATTAGCAAACAAATTACATATGCACAGATGACAAACTGAAGTTAAAAAACTTACAGCTGCAGTCTGGAAGGAGTTTTTATTCTATGCATGAGTCTTTATTTGAGCCCATAAAACCCCATGATAGTCTTTCATACATAACCTGTGATTACAAACACACACATTCTCTCCATCTCTCTCTCTAACATCACAGTATTTGCATACAATTTGTTACCTGGCATCTTTAAGACTGTCATGGAAAGTAGAGAATTCCTTATCTCGTAAAGACTGAAGAGCATCATACAATGATTCATGGTACCCTGGACTTCCTGCTTCATCTCTAACAAATAAAACAAAAGTAACATAGAATAAAATGAAAACCATATTTCTCTACAAAGAAGTCAATTTTGTCTTTGTGACAAATGTTTTCAGTTGTACACTTTCTGCAGCTGGATAAGTTGCTGTTTTGCATGATAAAAAGAAGCATGAAATGCTTTACATTTTAAATTAATTTAGTGTTTTATAAATTCAAGCTGTTCTTGAATCTTGACTCTTGTTCTAGCTCACCTATGCAAAATTTGTTCTGCTCATGGCACGGCATATGCTCTTCAACAGGCTGTGAAGTCCTCAAGCTATGGCTAAACAATGATCTTAAGACAGCGCAGGAGAAGAGAACAAGCACACCAAGAGTATGTTCTCCATCCTGTTTTAAGAGTCTTTGGAGAAAAATTCTCGGGACTACTAAAAATTGATGCAGAAGGAGTTACTGAAGATCCCATCATGTGACTTCTTTTTTGCTTTTGCCAAAATATAGTGAGTCTATTCTATATTCCTCTTAAAATGTGCAATGATGCAGCTGTACTAAGAAGGGACAGAGTTCACACTAGATCCTGGTCAGTCATATCCAATAACTGCTGCCAGGCATCCAGCAGTATCCTCTCTTCAGGACATTACTCCTTATGAGGGAGTAGCCATGAATCAATACTGGTGTTTGCTTATGCAGGAGTTGATAACCTCTTGTGGCTTACTGAGTAATATTTTCCCTATTTTCTTATAAATTAGATACTAAAAACTATCTATCCCTCTCCTGTACTTAAGATACATCTACTATGTGAGTCAAAAATGAAAAATTTCAGTTTAGAGTTACAAACAATCAGAAAGAAGAATCACCTGTGTAGTTTCCCAGGAAAATGGAAAGTGATGCGCATTCAAACCAGACAAGCCTAAGTGAAAAACACTGCTTTTCAATTCAATGATTAACATGAATTAGGTGACCTGCTTCACAGAAACTATATTATAATCTTGCCCTTTTTGCTTGGATCTGATCCCATTGCCTTTTACTTAAAGAACTAGCAAAAAGATAAGCTGGTTTACTTGACAGAAGAGATGTGGCTCCATTGCATGTTCCTCCATGCTGCCTGGTAGCGTATTTCCTGGAGTTCTGCACACCACTCAGTATTTTCATGTTCCAGCCCTTTTAAGTACATGGAAAGAGTGTGGCAAAGCCCAAAATTCTGCAAAGCCTGGAATTAAGAAAATTACTCAAAATTTATTTTCCTCCTTTATTAAACTGAACTGGTATTTTTTTAAGGGCTCTGTTTTACTTTTGGAAACAAAGAACCCTTCGCAGGAAAGACAGGAGCATAACACTACATAGGATGAAAACTTTTTAATAAGACTACCAATCACACTATTGATATCTGCAACTCCAGGAAAATGGTTTTATTAGTACTGTGACTGGCATTCTTTGAAATAAATTTTCACACTGGGCTTCAAATTAACTGTCAGCTCACATTTCTCCATTCCATCATTCCTGGGTGCTAAGTCAAAATGAATTTTACTTCTTAATGAACTGTTTCTCCTGATGAGGATTTGAAAAGCTTTCCTATAACTCCTATCTATTTGAAGACCATAATGTCTTTATAATTGTGATCAATTAATCAGATTATGTGTGAAGCCACTATGAAGGACAAACGCAATGGAATTTTAACAGTGATACTAAATAATTTGTGGTAAGAAAATAAAAGTACCATATGAAAATTAAACAAGGGGAAACCTGTGCTACATTATTATAAAACTGGTATAAACATTTTTAGGCTAAAAAAGGCAACATATTTTAGGGGGTCAAAATAACATCAATTCTTTTTACCTATTGTATCAGAAAAGACACGGATTCATAATGGAGAGGTTTAAAGAACGAGATAGCAAAAATAACCAATTACATTACTTTCTATATCCTGTCATTTTAGGAGCTGGCCAAAATCTGGGAAAAAAATTAAATATACTTATTTTTAAGTATTTCACAAAATTCATTACCCATGATGGGGATTGGGAGTGACAAGAGGACTAGGAACCTTAATGTTTTCAGAACAAATATTGAGTTGTCTTATATTACACAGTTTGGATGCCTATGACAATGGGCTAGACTTAATGAACAAGAAGATCACTTTCAGTCCTAAAATAATTTTGGACTCACTACAAATGACTCAATATGATGAATATCAATTCTTACATTCATTTCCTCTTATAAAATAAAATTACCTCTATTATTCCTGCCTGGCGAGTAGATGGAGAGAGGCTTGTCTCAAGGTCATATGTTACAAGGGCTTTTTCCCATACTGCTTCATGCTCATATGTTCTTATCCTGTTTCAAGTGAAAAAGAAGTTTTCAAATTGATTTCCTTATTAGTAAATGAAAGCAATGCCTGTAAAGAACATAAGAACATGAATAAATTATACCGTGCTAGTGGCTGTAACATTTTTCCTCCACCACAGCCATAAAGACTGTCAGGTTCTCCAATGCTTCTATAGATATCCATGAGAAGGTCCTAGAACACGCACCACAAAACAAAGAATTATCTTTTTTGGAACCAGTTCAAGTTAGTTTGACATATATCAGTTTATAAATATGTTTGCAGGTAACATCATTGTTTAATTTTTCTTCATGTAGTATCTGAGCCTGCCACCACAACAGGAAAAAAAAGTCATGCAGTCTAGCCAAACTCTTCAGGGACTACCCACTTTCAATGCTAATTTATTTTTTAAAAATCCAGAACTCGGCCTTAGGTGGACCAGTTGAAAAGCAAAAGGCAATAGTACTGAATGAGCATCAGACACACCAGCTAAGCAATTCATCTTAAAAGTTATACAAGCACAGTTCTGGAATAATGAACTATGGAAAGAAGTAACTTAGACAAGGCTACTGGATCAGATTTGGTGTATCAAATAAACTTGTGGGAGATAATATTACTTTGGTTTTGATTATTACAACTTCTACATCTGTGACAAAACAAACTGAAAAATATTTGGCTAGCTATCACCCTGAAGGCAGTTCTTTCAGGGAACAAAGTCTGCTTTGCTGTGATTTAAAACTTGCCGGTTAGTTAGTGTTTCAGGTGAACAAATACTCACAATTTAACTTGTCTGGAAGGCTATTGAGTTCACTTTGAATTAAAGCATGAGGAAAACTTTAAAACACATTTTTTGAATTCTACTAGATCTACCTTCAGCTCAGATGAAACCTGCTGTTAATTGTAATTTTACAAGAAGGTTTGCATTCAGATTATGAAGCACACACAAGTACCTGTAAACTTATGCCAGTTTCTTCTTTACTTTTTTCATTTAAATTAGTAATAGGTGTTCTTTGACTTTCCTCTTCAAATGTCAAACTCTTAGCTGCTTTAAAAGAAGATCTAAAAGAAATGTTTTAACCAGCAAAGTTAAATGAAATGTCATATAGAGAACTAAAGAAATTCTGAGACAACACCCAAGAAATAAGGGGCACAAACACTAAATGCAAGACTGTCATATCCCCAGTTTATTCAGTATGGCTCTCCATCAGAATGAGGAACTGATCAGTAGAGCTGGGAATGTCAACATCAAGGGATTGTAACACCGAGGTGTTTTTTCGGAGAACCACACCTTGTAATTTCTAATTGTTTATTAAATCAAATTGCTTTGGTGAATGCCTGAAGTGTTCTTTCCTCTATGAAAGAATAAAACAATTAGTTAATGTATGTGCTTACAACCAAACTTTTGTTCTATTTTCACTACCTTACAGTGGTTTGTCACAAAACCTAAACTAGTTCCATATTTCGATCTTGCTAGACCAGAAAACAAAGATAATTGTCTGTTATGGAAGAAAGCTCCTACAAAGATCATTTGGCTCTATTCACACGTAATTCTGGTCATCATTCTGGGGTTGTCTTTCTCCTCTTGATTAACTTCTGGCTGTAATTTAACCAACAGCAATAAGAAAAGTTCCTGATTACAAGCCAACATGACGCCATTTTGAGGCCTGGATCACATTCAAGGACTGGAAATATTTTCCATGTCCATACACACACCTACAGAATATTTTTAGAGCTTCCTTGACTTTTCATGTAACTAAAACCAAAATACTGCTGGGACTCACAAAACATGATCCATTTTACCAGAAATGTCAAGAAACAGCACTCCTCCTACCTTTCTTGCTGCTTGTCCCTATTTATCTTGTCTGCGTAGATTTCTGCATAGAGCAAGGCTGTGAAGTGAGCAGCACAAGACTGCGCTGCTATAGCAACCTCCAGATAATTCAGATCTAGCCAGAAGCTGTCTTCAAAAACTGTATCTGAAACAGATCTGATTAAATAAAGACTTTAGTACTGCTGTAACAGACCTTTTCTCTAACATTAAACAAAATAAATCCAATATTAACTATAAAGCTTTCCAAAGGCTAATTTTATCTCAGCCCCTGGAAAACCCGTACCACAAGAAGTTTACCAGACAAAAGGGTTTTAGAAAACTCCTGCATAGTTAGAACCCTTCAAGGGTAGCCATATCACTTCTGTAACAAATGCAAGGTCACTTCTGTAACAAATGCAAGGTCACTACTATATTTTTTCTTTTAACCAACATGTTCTCTACCATGTTCTTCTTCTTTAACCTAGAGCACCAACAGATCTTTGAACAGTCACAATTAAATTAAGGCAACATTCTGAAAAGTTTGAATTCACCTCTTTTGTCTTCTCAAGTAATCCACAACAGCAAGCATGGCTCGTCGAGATACTTTATCCAAACTTCTAAAATTATGGGTTTCTTGTTCTGGGATGTATATTTCAAAGGAAAGAATATAATGAACTTTTGTCATAACATATCCATTGACAAAATAAAAAGGTCTATTTTGTATTCAAGAAAATAACTAAAAATTTCCCTGAATTGCATTTCCAAAATTAAATTAATAGTTTGTCACAAAATTTATTTCTTCTCCTTACATGATGTTAGTGACATTAGGTAGTTTATACCACAAATTATCTTTGTATTATTAGTTTATGGATTCTATTTTTCCTTACAGCATTTAGAGACGAACTAACATCATTGTAAAAAGCTCCATAACAGACCTCTTCCATTAGGCTTCCACCATATAAGTTATTCCAAAGTCACAGAAATACTTCTTTATTAAATTACTTTATTACAGATTTTAGAGTGTGTATGGTTACACAAAACCCCCTTCTTTCCACACACAGGCACAAACTTTGAAAGAATCCATGTTTCCCTGTGTTGCTTCTGGATTAAAATAAAAATCAGATGGCTATAGGTTGTGTTCTGGTGATTGAGTCAATAATTTCTTCATTCCTCTGGTCATTTCTGAATTACCAGTTAGAAGAAGCAAGAAATAGGGGGCACACAAGCAAAGGTTTGATTACTAGTACATTACAGTAAGATGCAGAAGTAGCAATTTCCCCTAAAGAAAGCAAAAGCCACATTAAAAACATATCTGGGCATTTTGTGTGTTCCAACAAACAGAAATAAAGCTGTTCAGATGCATTTAACTCTCCTATGTCTAACTGCTTGGTTTTTTAAAGTTTGGAATGTGATGGATTGGAATGAAATTTATCTAGATTTTCTAGGAAGAGTTTTCTCCTTGTTTTCACAGGGCAACAGTTTCTACTTGAAGAAACTGGTAGTTACCACATTATTAAAATTTTTGCTTTGAGTACAGATGTTCTATCACTCCAATTTTGCAATTAATATATCTTTGCTCTGTTGGCTACTGCACCTCCACTTTATCTGCAAACAATCACTCATAAAATGAGCTGTGTGCTGCTTCATGTTTGGATTTTTTCTGTTACCAGGACAGTTTTTCATCTGGAGAACTCCAGTTAAAGCTTCTATATATCTTTATGTCTTTCCTTTTTTTTTTTTTTTTCCTCTCCACTTACTGCCTCAGTAAGTATCCCTTGCATAGAATTCTTTTTGGGAAGAATTTCTTCACAGAAAGGGTGATTAGACATTGCAACAGGCTGCTCACAGAGGTGGTGGAGTCACTGTCCCTGGAGGTGTTTGAGGAAAGGCTGGATGTGGCACTCAGTGCCATGGTGGTGTTCAGCCACAGGTTGGACTCGATGATCTCAGAGGTCTTTTCCAAACTAAGTAACAGTGATTCTATGAATCACAATGTCTGAAGGGGCCTCCATCATTTCCTCACTGGTATCACTGAACTAACTGCAAGTTTATAAAACTTGGAAAAATCCCTTCATATTTTTCTTAGAGTATCTTGGGTAACTCTGTACACCTGAGCATAAATTTGTGCAGTATTTTCCCTGGCTGCTTACAGGGAGGAAATACAAAGTTGTTAATCCTTCTCTATCTTACAAAGTGAGACAATTATGAAAATATCTGAGTTGTAGAAACAGCTTGTCACCTGAATTCAAAAATGTGAAAGAACACTGTTCTAGTATTTCAGTCCAGGCTAGTGAGCATCCAAAAAAGTACTTTAAAATACACCTAGCATCATTAGGGTTATTTACACCACTCTTATTAAAAAGTGCAATACTAAGGGTTCCTCTTCCTCTCTGACAACCTGAAGCTTGCATGACTAGCATGTAAAGAGACTGCAAAACATTGTACAGACTTATTCCTTTAATGATTTGCCAGTGAAGAAAGGAGTTGGAAGATACAGCACAGTAGCTTCTATACAAAAAAACCCCAAAACCCAAACTAAACCAAAAAACCACCCTAACCTGAACTTACTGTATCTGTTTCAGCTTCTGGAAAAAAGTGCATGTACCATTCCCACTGTCTAAAAACAAAGATCTTACTTTTGCACAGATTTCTGCTAACTTCAACCATAATCTAATTGGAAAGGACATGAACAGGTTAATTAAATGGTGCTTTTCTTTAAAATGAAGTTACTGCCTTTCTCATGCTCTGCTGCAGTTCTTTTGGTTACAACTTCCTTTTATTTTGCTGGAATGGAACAGGTCTTCTGAATGTAGAGGAAGACCATTATTGATATTAGGCAGTAGACAAAGCAAGGGTTAATCTTCTCCAAGGGGAAAATTCAGGTGAAAACTGCTTTTTATTGCTCCTCTTTGAGTAAGAGAGGAATTTAACTGCCAATCAGTCATTTTAAAAGGCAGTCCATGACTCAGTCTTGCAGCACAAGACGATGGATAACATCTAAATTCAGCAAGTACTAAACATCATCCAGTTGTGAAAAAGAAAAGAAGTTATACAGAAGGATCTTCTCGGATGCTGCCAATGAATAGCTTCAAAATTACTGGTACCTCCACTGAAAAAGATCAGTTGGGCAGAAGCTTCTAAATTCTGCCTGCCTACAAGGGCACATCATACATTTGATATTAGAAGATAGCTTTTTCACAACCAGAATCCCTCTTTTAGCTGAAACAAAAATATTATGGCATTACCTGAATCAGAATTTGGAGTAGATCTGCTAGATGAGGCAAATTTGCAACAGGCTGTAAAAAACTTCTGGATATGAAGTGACAAAAGATTTCTCCAAGATTCATCTGAGTCATGAAGAAGGATATCATGAATCAGGTATGGAAGCAAAGTTTGACACAAGTCTGTTTTCACCTAAAAAACAACAATGCACAGCAGCTGCTAAGAAAGAAATGCTTTTTGGTTGTCTTTCTCAGGTTACAACCAAACTCACAATTACTCAGACTTGAGAAAGAACATGCAAACCACTTAACAGAGCTATGCTGGCATTCAGTTAAAGTAGCTATATAAAGTTCACCTATGTTTGCAATTATCTTTTAAATTCTGTATTTCGAGAGTGTATTTTATGAGTACCTGCAATATATGACTACAAAGTTCCAGAATTATTTAATAGCAGAAATTACTACTTGCTATCAAGATGAGTAATCATGTTTTTTGTGCATCACAGCACACATGCATGTACAAACATGATTTAGCTCACCTCACACAGTGGCTTCATTAACTGGAGAACTTCATTTTTCACACCTCCACTGTCCAATATTGAACTAGTTAGGTGCTTGATCCAGGTCTCGTGACTTTCTCCCAGAGGAACCCACAGGTTCGTGTCATCCAATCTTTCTAATGGAGCCTCCGTATCATTAGCAGGTACTACAAGAACCTACAAGGAAAATATACATATTGCAAATATAAAAAAATTCTATGGCATTTAAAAATGCAGTGCAATGCACACATTAAAATATATTAACTGGTCCTTCAATTGATAAACACTATCAATTTTGTTCATGCAAATGTAAAGTTTTCCAAGGAAATCTGAAAGTATCAAAAATAAAATTTTACTGGTAACATCAACAAGGTCACATTAGGCACCACATTTAATTTACAAATAAAAAGAGTGAAAATTAGGAAATATCTGATTTATGGTTAATTATGCACTTTTTTCTGACTTATTTTCCACCATTTCTTGCACCAAATAACTGGAATCCTGAGAAAGAATGTATTACATTATTGATCAGGTAATCAAAAATTGTCTGTCTAAATGAAAGCAGCAGCTTTCTAATGTCAAATTAGTAATTTCCTACGTGAAGGGAAAGCTGCAACTGGTTTAAAATAGAAAGCAGAAACAGACCTACAAAAGCAATCGGATTTGCAATTATACCAATGCCAAATTCGGCATTTATCAAATCCTATCTCAAATATATTTTCAATTTTGTTTTTTTAAAAAGATACATGTATTTTTTTTCTCTACTCCATATACCACATATACAAGGTGTATCAGAAGTACCTTTTTCCTAGATGTTCTGAAAGGCTGCAGATAGATTAACATGGGATCAGCTTTACTTTTGTAAACTTCCCAGAATTCATTGCCAGACTTGGTGGCTAATATGTTTTTCAAACAGGAAACAGCAGCAGCTCTAACATCAATACTGAAAAAATAACATACACACAACATTGTTATTATTCATTTCATTCAGGTATTTGATTTTCAAAATCACCTTTATAAATATACAAGATAAATAATTCCACAATCTATGTGTGCATCAAATCAGAAATTTTTGGAGAAGGAATATGCCAATGCATATTTTATTACAAAACAAAGCCTGAGTATTTACTCCACAGCACTGCTACCCTCTCCAGCACAGAGGAGACTCTCTGGCTTGCATCCTACTACAGAATTTCTAGGAAACATCTAAAGCTGACTGGGTAAATAATCTGAGCCTTGGAGAAACACATGGTTGGACATTAACATGTGTTAAGAACACTTTCAGAGAGTTACTCTGAGGTGATCTGAAAAATGTACAACTTAATGGCTCCTACTATGCTTTGAGCTAACTAAATAAGTATACTCACCACTTATCTGTTAAAGCAGTGTTTATTTGAATTAACATTATGAAGACCCACTGAAGTTTTCTATCTTCAAGTAAATCTGCTGCTCTAGAATCCAGTGCATTTTCAGCACGCTGAAGAGCTGTGGTGGAGAAATCCATGGGACCTATTTCTCCCAAGCAACTTCCAACAGCCTCTGCAAATGCATGTAATTTTATAGTCTTTCTGTAGTCTTAAGCACACTAAAACAAGGTCTCACCCTACTTTTAGAACTGAGACTGTGATGGGTAAAAAGCAGCAAACATTTATAAATAATCACTTAAAGAGCTTTATGATTAAAATTACATGTAAACAAATTTTGCAGCTTAAGACTCATAAATGTTACAGTTATGCTTTTTAACTCTATTTTCCAGGAGTGCCTATGGCTCTGAATTTTTCAGCTTCTATCACATATGTATCTTATTTTTGCTTCTGTCAGAAACTGGCAAATGCAAAAGGTCAGAATCACTCATTTTCAATCCCTAAAGGGTATGGTAAATACAAACAGTAGCCTGTGTAAGCCCAAAGAGTAGACTGCAAACTCAGTAAGAATTAATCTACATTTTACATAAAAATGTGTATCAATGTGTCCCTCATCTGCTTTCCAGTCAAAATATTTTATTAAAACACACAACTACTGAAAAAAGATAAAACAAAACAAAAAAAAACTGACCTTGAAAATAATTTTTAACAAGGGATGTTAAATGATCATCAGAAAGAAAACAAAATCTATTTCCCTACTCTTTCCTTCATACTCTGCAGGTGTATTGAAGTGGGAAGCACAGTGGGAAGTAACACTGAGAACAACCACAGTTTCAGTCTGGTGTTTGCAATGACAGCCCTAACTTGTCTGTGGGAATAATTAACTTACCCAGCACTGCTTTTTCTCCTGTATGGTTAACTGCCATCTTGGACAGCTGCAGTAAGCTCACCACCAATTTCACTACTACAGAATCTTCTGGCTTTTCTATCATTCAGAAAGAAAAACAGATGCCAAGCATATCAGTGTATTTGTAATATGAAGTTATTAGAAGAAAATACTGCTTCAGTGTCTTTTACCTACAAATGTCAATATGCATTACTAATGTTGAAGCAAGTTGGTATTAAACAGTACATCAACTAAATTACTGATTCTTCTTATTCATCATGGCTTGGAAAAATGTCTGTGCATTTGAATAAGCCAAAGAATCCCCCAAATCAGAATGCACATAAGCTATTATTTTCAGTGCTTTGATGCAAAAATGATAATTAAATATGTGAAATATTACTATAAGTTGGTGTAAGAATGCTATTTGAAACAGTGAAGTCATACTATGTGGCTCCACTGACAGCCCCTAAGCTAATGTCATCATTCCGTTCTAAATCTGAATCCAAGGAATACATCAAAATTAGGCTTTCTGCCAGGAATTTCTAAACATTTGACTAGCTTTCAGCTGCCAAATTAACTTTGCCAAATTATAAACTCTCAAGGTGGGTACTTCCTTACATATTTGCTCCCTGCCCGAGGTGTTTTTTTAAAATGAACTTTCCAAACAAAATGGTCTAGGAAAAACTATGATGATTTGTCAGCTTAAGGAAGAAAAAAAACACCAAGAAAGCAGTACTTTTTAAAAAAGTACTAACTGGAGTGGAAACCTGGAATTGGACTTTATGCTTGTTGGCATCTTTATAAAAACGAATATATATAATAATATATTTTTAAGTGCTTAATAGAATTTTATTATAAGGCAAACGCAAGGCAACAGGCCCATCAAGCTTGCCAGCCTGTCTCCAGCAAAGCAAGACAAAGTACTTCTCAGGTTTTGCCTCAGCAGATCTTCATAATCTTCATACCTAATAATCTCTATAATATATGTACAACTCCCTTTAAGGTCAGTTATGTTGTTTATCTCCACAGTAAGTAGCAGTAAGTTCCATGGTGAATATATTTTGAAAAAATTACATGGCTTCTCTTGTATGCTCCCAGATAATTTCATCTATTCTTCTACTGTGATAAATATGGTAAATACTCCCTACTATGCTTCATCATTCCATTCACCAGTTCATACACCTCCCTCTATTCCTATTCAATCTCTTTTCCAATCTCACAAGGCTCTCCTCTGATGGAAGTTGTCCCACACAAGCTTGTTGCCCTTTCACTAACTCTGTTCAAATAGAGTTTGGAAACTAAACTTGTAAATGATATACAGGATGTGGGGGCCAAAATGCACTTGGCACCGTGGCCTTACAACATTACAATTCTTATCCAAATTTTACTTTGCACTTATTTACAGTTAATTATACCATCTCTTTTTATCTTCCTGTCATGTACACAAGCTGATGAAAACTTGATGTAGAGAAGAAAAGTGAAATGCTCTGGCACAATTATCTGAAAACCAAAATAGGAAGGAGCTGAGTCTGGACTGAGGGCTGAAACACAATCCTGGCACAAGTCAAAAATCAACTAAACTAAATCCTACCATTTATTCTGAGAGTTTTACTTCCAATCATGCCTTTGATAAATTGAAGCTTCATAACATTTAAAAGAGTAGGGAGATTCATATACAAGAAAACTCATTAAGCAACCATAAATCAATACACTTCTACATAATCCTGGGTCACTCACAATCATACATGCCCCATGCTAAAAACTTGAAGGGTATTTTATCCCCTCTGACATGTAACACCTCATCTAGTATTTATAATGCACTTTACTAAAGATAACTCTGATGTTGCATGAATCATAAATGTCATTCTACTCTGCATGTGAAATTATAATATGATTACACTGTTAAACATACAAAAACCAAGACAAAAAATAAAATACTCAATGTCAAATTAGAATAGGGTACATCACTAAACACCTAAAACCAGGTAGAAAAGAAAACATATAATCAGATATCAGTACCCTGGAAAATTTTCAGGAGATCCTTCATCTGATCTTTATATTGTTCGAACTTTTTGCGCAAATCATACAGTCCTTCAAGCCGTGTTAAGGGCAGTGAATCACAAACCCCAACTGAGAGAAAGTGATTAATTTCCTGCAAAACAACACTGTATTAAGCACATATAGCATACAAACAAAGGCTTCAGGTAAAGAAGTGGCTCTCAGCAGCTCACAATGTGGATGCAAAGTAAAAATGGAGACCTATGAGTATCTCCATGGCTGAAACCAGCAATAAAAGGACTCCACATGTCTCATTTAAACTTAAACTATAGTTAGAAAATTTTTCTTCTGTGGAAAGTTTGCATTACAAAAAACACTATGCTGTGAGATGTATTTTAAAATGTAATTACCTCCAAAAGAGAATATGGTCCTTTACTGTATTTTATTTTCTGTTGAGTTGCTCGCAAATCTTTAAAAGCTGGATATTCAGGAAAAGGATCTAAGCATTTGATTGCTTGGTACAGACTTTCATTATCCTTATTATCTATCACCAGATACTTCAACAAGCCTAGGATCTGAACAATCAGAAGTAAATGAAAATCAAAAAAAGACAAAGGAACATTTTTGAGCCATATTTCTTATTCAAGTTATAACGTTTGTATTTCTCTAAGTTCCATTAAACTGGTAAGATGATTTATTTACACTGTTAAAAGCTGTTAAGACATTTCAAGGCTTGGGGAAATCACAGATATATTCTAAAATGGTGGGGCATTTTTGCTCTTCCTCCTCCCAAAAAGAAATCAAAGCTTTCAGTATCACAGCCTGCAGTTTTATTCTGTCTTTTGATGAAGCTGATTTCAAATACTGAGATTCAATATAACCTCTATGACATTCACAATGATTTAACAACACACTGCACGCAAGCAGTTCTGGTGTTATTAGGACTTTACTAGTCTCACCAAAGTGCTGGCAATTTGAAATTTAGACAAATGCCTGTATGTCATAACTTACTACTCAAATCACTGAACTCTGGCAGAATTTGTATAACAACATACCTACAACTTGAATAAATGCTTGTCAAAGAGGTCCCATACTTTCTTTGGAAAAACATTGCTTTTATGCTTTACTTAAAAATCAGTGGAACTGGATATTCAACCCAAGCACCTTTGAGGAGTTTTAAATCTAAATGATCAGGGTTTTATTTGAAGACTTGTATTTACCTGAAAATTATCAACTAACCTCTATTCAATGCTAGAAGAAAAAATAGAAAAAACTGAAAAGTGATCCTGAGAGGGTGGGAGTCCCTGCAGGAGTATGATATGAAAAGGTTTCGTATTTGACATCAGTTTCAAATCAGAGAAATTTCTGTCCCCACTTTTTTCCTGCCCAGGGATACCCTGACACATTGCCTTTGCAGATGTGCATGTGCAACTGTTTACACAGATATATTGTAAATCTGATCACAGTCACGAAGCTGTGAAACAAGACTCACAGGTTATTTTCAGCTGGATCAGCACAGCCCTGCAGCTGAACTGGAAGTACAAGGAGGAGGACAGTGTAGGGCTACAGTGCAACCATGCAGATGCATATGGTACAATGGAATCAGATTAAACCAGAACGCATCATGAGGACTGAAGCGCAGCAGGCACACTCTTCTTACCTACAGCTACTAATTGTAAGTCTCTGAATTGTTTTATATTTTCAGTCCCAGCAGAATGCACATAAAAAGCAACACCAGAGAGAAAACAATGCCTGTCACACAACAGAAACTGCTTTGTTTCCCTTTTTAAGGCCTATGTGCTACATTTCTTTTTAATGATCATTTGTTAAATAAATAGCTGAACTACTGAAATCTATTCTCTATACACATTTCCTCTTTGTCCTTTAGACACCTTGTACCAAATCTCTTTGTCATATTTCCCATAAAATCATCCACAGAGTTTTTCAAGGAATTGCTTAGCTACTTGATGTGCTATTTGGCAAAATAGAAGTACCAAAAGCCAAGCTGCATTCTAAAAAATTGAAGGCATAGTATTACGTCCCAAATAATAGTTTTTATATAAATCTCCAAAGCATAAGAAAAATGAATTAAAATTGAACATGAGTATAGATAGAGCCTTAAGAACAGTGAACATGAACTGGAAAGCTAACAGATAAGGAATAAGGAGCATCACAAAACTACCTGTTCTTGAATCTGAGACTGCTCCATGGCAAGAGGAATTAGGGTTCCTACAATAACATGAAGGTGGGTCTCCAGAGCGTCACTGCAACATGTAACTGCTGTGTGGCAAACATGATGCAGAAGATCACAGCAGAGTGAAAAGCTGCGCATGGATATGTCTCTGATTATGACGGGTCTGTCACAGGAAACAAAGTGAAATTAAAGAAATACAAATTGTCACTGTCTCAAGTATCAGCATTTTGTACGTCAGGGAAAAGGAACATAGTAAGGGGAAAGGAAAAGAAAATCAGGAAGAATTGATTCTAAACTTTGAAATTTATCACATCAATCAATCAGCTCTAAAGACTTAGCTCAGGAGGCACAAAAAAACTGAAACACACTGAATTTGACTGATCACTTTAGAAAACTGAATAAAATCTTGTAGAAAAATATATACCAAAGAGAAAAAAAATCCCCAAAAGGGTTTTAGATAATTATTTGTCAGGACAATCTTGACAGATGCAGAACAAAGTGGAAAACATGCTCTCTGAATCCTCCTCTAAAATGACCATTAGTTTTAAAAAAATTAGGTTATAAAGGACACTTGGAGATTATCTAGTCCAGGTTCCTCCCTGAAGCGGGGTCAGCTTCAAATTCAGATCAGGTTCTCAGGGTTTTGTTGAGCTGAATTCTGACATATTCCTTGGAGAATCAATAGCTTCCCTGAGAAACTTGCTCCACTGTTTGACTATTCTCACTGTGAGAATCCTTTCCCTTACATCCAAGCACAATCTCCCATATTGCAGCTTGCTGGGTGCCACCCTTGTCCTTCCACTGTGCACTGCTAAGAAAAATCTCACTATACCTTCCCTACAAGGTATCTTCCCCTCCAGAAACTGGAGAAGAGAAATTAGATCAACTCAATTTTTCCCCTCTGGGGTCTTCCACTCAACCCATCCTGGTTTGTCATTCATTATCTCTCATAAGACTCAAGGGGGGAATGGCTGCTTCCTTCAACCTGCTGGCCATGCTCCTGCCAGCACAGCTGAGTACACAGTCAGCCTACCATGATGAAAGGTGAGCTGCTAACTCATCCAGCTCCTCTTCATGGACAGATCCCAAGCCTGAACTCATGATGGGATATCCTGGGGATACCATGGTGGGATATCATCTGGGATATTTCACCCCAGGTGAGAGACTTAGGGGTTGCTTTTGTTCAGCTCCACAAAGACCTGTTGTCCCACCCCTGAGGGGTGAGGTCCCTCTAAAAGGCAGCATTGCTCTCCAGTGCCTCAACAGCCCCCACCCCATTTCAGTGTTCAACACAACAGTAAGTCCCATAATAATGCATTTACCATAAAATCCACACATCTCTTCGATATCTCAGGGTATGAAATGCTTCAAACCAGGAAAGCAATCAATTTATACATAAACTCAGAGACATTTAGGCAAATAACTCTCTGGGAAACCCAGAGTTAAAGCTCAAGTAAGAAAATATCTGTAGTCTTCTTTGTAAAAGGTAAGAATCCTACTTAAGTTTTAACCTGATAAAGGACCAGTTTCCTTAATCTGAAGGCAAGATAACATGTAGCAGTTCTCACTTCGCTAGGTACTTAATGGTGAGAATGTAAATGTCAACACTCTAATTAACTCAATAAGCACATTTTATTTGATATGTGCTTACTTTGCCCTTAACTCCACATTTGAAATTTTTCTCCCATTATGTTTTAAATTCCTAAACACCCTGTCATCAAAATCTCCCAACACTGCTTATTTCTACAATTTGATAGCCTCTTACAGATACAAAATCTGCAGTACAGCAAACATCTAAATACAAGGCTAGCACAAATTAGTCCATATTTTAGTAAGAGTTCTGTTTAAATTCTAAAATTATAAAAGAATAGCAATTTAATTTCTAATTTTAGCAAATTTTAATTAATTTTACAGATTAATTAACATCTGTTAGCAATATCAAAATGTAAGGTTACAGGAGCAAGGCAGCACAGACAGGAAGATCTAGAGATAATTACTTTGTTTACCTGCTATTGATGTGGTGAATCAGGGTGTAAATTACATCTCGGAGGACAAAAGCCCAGGCTCCTCCTAAACTGTCTCTGATCTCTTTAAGTAACAGACCAACAAACAAGTGATAAATTACAAGAACTCTATGTTTCTTATATATGTTTTTTGTATCTGATGCATGCTTACAAAGAGCTAGGAGTATTTTCTGGAACGAATCCTAAAAATGAATAAAATATGAGTAAAAAAACTATTCATAATGTTGATACTATCAAGAAAAAACTTTAAAAACCTACAACCTAACATGGGCAAAAAAGCTTCATTATTTTTATTGCTTTAAACAAACAAACGACCTACAGAGAAACCAATTCTCCAAACAGCACAATAAGCCACATACTTCCCCATTTTCTTTTTTTATTCCCCCCACATGAGAAATGTTATGCACATTTTTCAGAAAGCCAAACAGTTATGCCAATTTTTGCCAAGAGCAGAAACATCAAATAAAAACCATTAAAATATCAACCTTAAAATATCAAGGATTCAACCTATATTTTTTGAAACATAATGTTCATACGTGCAAAATGCACTATTTCACAGAACACAGCATTACAGATTGCAACTGTTAAAACTGTAAACTCAAAAAAAAAAGTCATTTTAAAACACTAGGCAGGTTGTGCAACATTTTAAAAAACTCATTCCACTGGCTGGCAATACTAACTTTTACACTCAAAAGATTTAGCTAAAACATGGTGAAGTTTTTTTCTTATTTTTATATTATTTATAGGTAGGCAAAGTAAGTTGTTGACAACATATGCAATAACACAGCATAACTTTAAACAGATACATTTCTAAGGACCAAAGTTAGAAGACAGTAATATGTTTATGATTTATTGCAAGGCTGTATAATTTCCTAAGTCTTCATATATTTGCCTTTAACAAATAAAAATCAAGGGTCAAAAAATATCACTGAACATAAAATTTCACACTGTCAGTAAAAGTAAGCAAATTTTATATTTTAATTGTAGGCTGTATTTAGTTAAGATTGACCAAATGTAATTATTTTAGAACATTCTTCAGGCCTGTGACAAATACGCTACATTCAAAACTGTGTCTGGTACAGAGAGAGTTCCCCAACCTTTAAAATAATCCTCTCTACTTCGTATGTATTATATAATGCATATAATTACATAATTTACACACTTATATAAGACATATTATATAACACATATATTATAATAATAAAATAACATATAATGCGCATAACTCTGTCCCTGAATTTAGGACATCTTCCATTTCAGAAGGCAAACAAATGAACAGAGAAGAGTCTAAGGTTGTTTATTTTCCTCACATAGAAATGATGAAAATGTCTAATTTAACTAAACGGTATGCATAATAGAAATTTTACATTCTACAAAAAAAAGAAAATCATCATTACATACTTACAGGGCTTTTAGAAAGAACTGCTACAATACTTTTTAATTTGCTTTTATGACAGTTGCTAATATAGTCCAAGGTTGCCTTAATCACATAAGAAGGAAAATGAGGAGGATTAGGAGCAGGATCCAGTTCTCTAAATGAATAAAAAAGAGATTTATATTTTTCTTCTCAAAAATCAAAACACTTGTATTTAATACCGTAAGTCTTAATGAATAAACACATTAATTTCTAGAAAATATTTTCTGCTTTCAGTAAGAAGCACCAAAAGCATCCAGAAAAGTGACATGCACCCTATTTAGCAGCTGCTTGTTGTCCCTCTATGGCAGCTTTCCAAACTATACTTTCTTAACACTCTTTTTTTTTTTGAAAGATCATATTGCTAAAACCCCACACATTTGTCTCATCTAAGGTACTTAGTACAAAAATCTAATTACAGGTCATGAGTAAATCTTCTGCATTTCGTAATTGTGGGAACAATTTGGTTGAGAAAAACACAATTGTGAATCTCAACATAAAAACAGGGTAGCGAACTCTTCTGGGACCTCAAAAAGAAAATAAATGCATCATGGTAGTAAAAAAAGTGCATAATCTAATTATTCTTACAATTTCCTCTTATTCTTACCATTTCCTTCTTAGAAAGAAGAGTTTTGTTTACAAGCAGACAGCACAGTCTGTTAATAAACCCACTGCAAAAAAATTCTTTAAAGAGTTCTTAAATTCTCAGCCCTTTAACTTTTAGCAGATTTTCCCAGAAATGCTTAGGTTTCTTTCAACTTAATATTTTTACAATAAAGGTGTATCTTCTTAAAAAATGCAGGTTTTTTTCCAAAAATTTCTATCTGAACATAAAAATTATTATACAAATAGAGATATTTTAGGACAACAACAAAGACTGAAAAGCTAATAAACATAAAGATATGTATGGCACTAGACTACTGCCATTAACTAGGAATTTGTTTATTTGGCACTGCTTAACCAATCTCCTTACCAAAGACAAGAGCTGCCACTACAAGAAACAGTTCACTTTACCTCTCTGTGACTTCTAGTTATTAACGACCATTAAAAAAATCACTTCAATTTAGAGACTAAAATTTGACCAATTTAACAGAGAGGACAGTCCATTCAAATTTGAACTAATCTAAATTGGCAGTGCCACAGCAGTCTAGCTCATCAACACACAACAGCATTCTCTTGCACACCACTCATTCCTTCCATTAGCTGCAGTATTACAGAGTTTCATTTTTCTGATTTGATGAGTAACTACATGAGAAAGCATGACTGTGAGGTATCATTACTAATGACAATAAACCCCTTCAATTCTGAACTCCAGGGTTACCTCTTCTTATGCCTGAAGGGCACATTTTAATGCACAATGTTATACAAACACACTCGGCATTTAGAAAATCTACAAGTACAGACCTTATGTATTTACTTAGATGAGACCCTCCTTCGACTGTGGTACCAGCTGGTTCATGTAAAGTCATCAACAGTTCAACCACAATCTCTGGCAAGTTACTATGAGACAAATTGTCAATTTGCTACAAGAAGAAAAATAGCATTTTAATTAGAAAAAAGCCAGAACTATTTCTTTGGCTTCTGAGAAAGCCTACTTTTTCTTGTCTAGATTCTCTATTTGTTCCATTATCCATGACATACAATTCATTCATAAATTAAGCCTGGTTAAGCTTCTCTATGGCAGTCACAGGTACAACAATTTGCTTTCCTACAGTATATAGAAAAAAAAAAAGTTTCATTTTACTACTAGTTCCAAACACAGAGTCTGCCGCTGGAGTAGGTGGCTCCTCACAAAGCATTAAAAATGTTTTAAGAGGAAAATGTGACAGATATATGACAAAGAAACTCAGGGCTGTATAATGAATGGTAAAAAAATTTTTTTTGCATTCTGAGAAAAATTATACCTCAGTCAACTGTCTGCCTGAAAGTTTCTATTGAATAGCTACTTGAAATCCTTGGGATAAAAATTTGGCTAGTTTTTGAATTAAAATTTTGGCTAATTTTGAATTAAAATACTAATTTTGTACCTATAAATTTGAACTATTTACATTTACATAATACATAAATGTTTCTTTCTGGCCTGTTAAACACCATAGAACTCAATTTGCACATTTTAAATGGATACCTGTTTTCCTAAGCAGTTTTCATCCTTAAGCATGTCGTAGACTTTAGAAGCCATTTCTCTTTGCTCTGCTACTTCACCCTTTCCGTGGCTTTGATAGGCAAAGTATGGGAGGATATTGACAAGTAACTTTGGAAAACAGTCTGCCAGAACTTGTTTCCAGTCTTTTTCAATCTTGTTGGCAAGTGATTTCACATCTTCAAACTGACTTCTAATCACCAGGTGTGGAACCAGAACTTTGTAACAAGACCTACACATAGAAAATACATTTCCAAAATGTCCTTGAATTACTTTTTAGAAAAACTTTGAGCATAATATAGCAAATACTGCTCCTCTACTGCATAACTAAACTTGCAAACATTGTTTAGCTACTGCTACACAAAAAAAAACCAAAAAACCCTAAAACAAACCCCACAAACTCTTACCTGCATAAATATAATACATGTGATGCTTGGAATACATTTCA
Organism: Aleadryas rufinucha; assembly: GCA_013397815.1. Taxonomy (NCBI): domain Eukaryota; kingdom Metazoa; phylum Chordata; class Aves; order Passeriformes; genus Aleadryas; species Aleadryas rufinucha. Next base: position 147,421 of record VZTH01013601.1, read on the forward strand.
GAAGTTCTCAATATATTATCACCTTACACCTTACATTTAGCAATTTGAGACCGTGTGTCGTAATTGTAAATAAAATCTAAATAATGCTTTCATATAGCAAACTTACCTATAGAACTCCTCAAGGCTAGTATAGTTCAGAAGAACATAAGGAAAAGCAGACAGGCTATATCCACTGTCATTTATTTTCAGCCACTCCATCACCAAATAGTCTAAATGTGATGTCATAAAGTCTTCTATACTTTTATAGCCAAAAATGTCAGATACTTTTTTCAAAACCTGAAATACATGAATTAAGATTGTGAAAATAGCACAGAGAGTACATGGTACTATGACAAACTGACAATATTACACCTCCATGTGTACCCCCCAGCCTTTTAATGAATATTTGTGTAACTCAGCTCCTGTTTAGCATAAGCCATTTTACTATTTGTATTGCCATACCTCAGAAGACTGCAATCAAGGAACTACAACTAACCCATATGAGTTAAGAAAGGACGGCCAGTACCTATTTTGCAGGGTATAGACTGTGTGCAAAACCAGGAAGCAGTGAATAAAAAGAAAGGATAAAAGGAACATGTGGACTTGAAAAATTACTGGCATGACAGGCTGAAGTATAAACAGCACTCATTTCAGTACACCCTTGTGAACTTCAAAATAGAATTCCACAAGACATGTACCATCTTCCAATACTCTGCATTTATTTTATGTATTTTCCACATAGGAAAACTTACTTCCACTGGGTAGGACAATTTTTCTAAATGAGATCTACAATATTCAATGTATGTCAATGTACAAATGTCTATTTGTATTTCAGATCTGTGATTTGAACGTACAAGATTTGCCATCAAAATTGCCTTTCGTGATTTCATTATTTCTATGTAAATCATTAAATATAAAGAAAAATTCATTCAGTTATACAAGTATCACATTAGTCATACCTTTACAATATTTAACAAATTTCAATACAGAGAAAAATATTTTGTAGTCTTCCAATTTTAACCTAACCTGAATTTATAACCTAAATATAAAATGAAATGTCAGACTTGCCTTTTTCACAAGGTGAGGTTCTAATCCATTCTCTTTCACGGACTGGCAAATAGCAAACAGCGCTTGCTTTTCACAGACTGGACTGCAGCACAGAACCACGGTTATAAGCATCAGCAGAACTGCTTTTCCATTACCCTCTTTGTCCAAAATATCTTCAGTACTTGCATCACCCCTGACCTTCAATAAGAAATTATGAAGAACTTGGTCAAATATTCTGTTAAAGCAATTTCCTAGTTAATAAATGAGCATAAATAATTTAAAATTAAGGGTGCTGACATAAATACTGCTGAACAAGCCAAGCCTCCTTTTTTTCACTCCTTGATGCATACAGGGAAGAACTGCCTTGCCATTCAAATTCAGTTCTCCCCCTATTAAGGAATGGTGTTGACAAGTGATGAGTTTAAATAAAAGTAACATGAAAATGCAATGAAAGGGGAGAAGCTAACAGACACCACCAAGCTGAGGGTACAGAACAAGGACTCAAAGCAACACAGAAACAAGATGATGACAAAGAGCTGGAGGTGACAGTACAGAGGGCTGAAACAAGATGTCAGAGGTGAGGCCTCAGCAGCAAGGCCAGGCTACAACACAGCAGGCAAAAGGAACAGAGGAAAATGCAGCAGAGAGATGACATGCAGGTAGATAACCGCATGACAGAAAAAAAAGGGAAAATGTACTTGAAGTAGATGACTTAGCATGGTAGCAAGGAAGGAGGAAAAGTGAAAGACACTAAAAGAAAAATTAAGAGTTACAGAAATTCCACAGTACTATACCACACCATTGTATTTCTAGTCACTGCACTGAAGTGTAACTTTTCCTTCATTTCAAGCTTCTTCTGAATAGTTCAAATTTTTAAGCAAATCTCAGTTTTGTGAAAATGACTGCTCTAATATCACTGGAAACAGGATCTTTCTGAAATTTACAAATCTGGTTCTATACTGTAAAAACACATGATTTAATTTACATTGCCCCTTATCCATTACTTATATGTTTTCTAGATTATTGAGGCCACATTTTTCTACGATTCTTAAGGGTTACAGCACTGAACCTGCAACAACAAATAGTATGATACAGAAGAGCAGTCTGAAGCATACAATTTACAAATTTACAAACTTCTAATGAGGGCAAAACTGTGAGTGACTGGATGTGAAAGTAATTTCCTGACTATCCCTTTGTTTCACCAACTCAGATTACCAGAAGTCCAGAAGAACTAATGTTTTCGGAAAACTAAACACAATCATGTTAAAAGTAATTTTATTCAAAAGATCAAAACTAGTCAAAACTAATGACAAGATGTTGGTACCAGATTACTCATTCCTTCCTGAACTCTGAGATATGCACTCTCAAAAGCCTTTTGCTGGAGCTTCAGGGGAAGAGGTTTTGACATTCCAGAAGAATCTCTCTGTTTCACATCTTGAAACAAACTTTAAAAAAAAAAGAACAATAATTATTATCTTAACACTACAGAATGTTGATATGTTGTGCATATCAATAAGATACTGATTTTCTGAATATAATTATTTTTGTCTCAATTTCCATATATAGATTTTTCTTTATTTTCTTATAGAGCAGTTTCTCTCTATATATCAATCTCTCACATCACAGAATAATTGAAATGTAGACAAAGTTTGAACATTTCAACCAAATTTGGTAGACTTTTATATTCTGTCAAGATTGAAGTTCCAGAAGTATTGAAAAGAGCAGATATGTAGTACCCCAAGTGACACCCAGTTAAGTGAAATTAAGCATTATTCTTACAAACAGAAAAAACATCTACATTATCACCTGGTAATTGACTTTGCAGCAAGAATGCGAACTTGATGGTGACTGTCTGCAAGGAAATGTGGGAAAGCATCACTCACAGGTAGATCTTCATTTTTCACATTAAGGATCGCCCATTTGCAATGAGGATCAACCTGAAGAAAATTAATATTGTGATTTAAAATGTACAGAAGATACACTGAAATGCACAAAAGATCTTCAGATGCTGTTTTTAAGTACATCTTAAGTAAATATTTAGTATGCTAATGAATGTCAGAAAATTGGGGATTACCTCAAGCAGGGCTTTCATGCAGTTTAAAAGGGCCACTCTTACTGATGCTGTGCATTTCCCTCCTTGAGATAAATGCCTAAAACAAGGAATACTCGATTAAAGGAAGAAGTTGCCCACAATTTTGAGAAACAGTCTAGCTTCTCACAGATGATTCTTTTGTGCTCCATAGGCATGTCTGTGAGGATTTGACATTTTAATTGGTAATTGCAAACAATATTCTTTTTTGGTTGCTGAAGTTATCACTTGTTGTAATTACTGATGCAATTCGGCATAGAATCAGTCTTTGTTTATACACAACAGTGTAGTGTTTATAATTCTTATACTATCTTAAGGATGAAATTTTTGCTACAAATATAGCATGACACAGAAAATCTGAGAAGTTAAATGCTGGATAAAGATTCCACAGTACACACAAACTGCAAGACACACAGCAGCACTACAGTCTTCTTACTGACAGCAAAGATAAAAACTAAAAACCAAAAATTTTATGTCCAACAGACTCCTGCATTAAATAACATACCAAAAGGCTCCAACAACTGTCAAAAACTGTCCTTTGGCATTTCCTGTCTCTTCAGCATGTTCATTGAACTGGGCCAACCCTACTCCTATAGGGAGCAAATTATTCAGGATTACTTTACAAACTTCTTGATCTCGACGGTACAAAGAACACACAGTACTGTGAAAGAAAGAAGGAAAAAACATCTTGAAAAAGCCACCAAAACCTCTGAAATAGATGTAAAACATGCTGAAGAGTTTCTTTCTTACGAAAGAGGCTTAAGAAGCATATCAACATCCACTGCAGGAAAGAGGTGTTCTTCAGTAGGGAGCTCCTTCAACAGGATCAAGTACTGTGGAATAAAAAGCCCAAATGGAGTAAAAAACCCAAACAAAACCAAAATGGAAAATAGTTCTTAAGAAAATAAGTAAACAAAAAGAACAATTAGGAAACTTTTTTGTTAAGTCTTACACAAAACCATGCAGCACAGACAGCTGTTGTCAGCTATTGCATGTTAGATTGGTCATCTTTTCATGCAAACACCATCACACAATAATACAGATCATGAAATTTTTTGTTCTGGCAATAAAAATATTTCCTTTGTAAACCAGGCCACAGATATTATTTTACTACAGAGACTATTCCTAGCTCTTTAACAAATAGTTAAAGATAAAGGAAAGATATTTATATTCCTCAACTCTGTATTTTCTGGCTTACAAATTCAAACTGCTGTTTTCCCAACCACAACACACTTCAAAACCACCAAATGTAGCCATTCTAAGGCTTCCTAAGGGACTGGTGACAGGAGAAAGACAATATATAATTGAGAAGACTATGCAAATTTAGTAACAGTACAATTACAGAAGTAGGCCTGCTGTAAAAACCCCTCATACTCACCATGTGCAGATGCAGAGGCTTAGTGCTATCAAAGACACTGCCTTCAGTGAGCATTAACAGCCTCCTCCGAATATCAGAGGCTCGGAAGCTCACTGTCCGAACTCGGACTGTAGTCACACAAATACACAAGAACCTCACAGCTTCAAGGAGAAGTAAATCCTGCTTTGTCAACTGTTCTTCAGCTAATGGGCTCAAAGCACCTAGAAATAAGATTTTCATGTAAGAAATGCTTCTCCAAGGACAACAGAAGAGGTGGTAACATTTTAGGTCATTACAAAACTAATATAAGTTCTCAAAAAAGATAGAGTACAAGCAACCTTTATGTTCATTTGTTATCAAGCAGTTAGGGCATTTGAAGTAAGAATTTAAAACAAAAGATAACAGCAGTACTTGTAGCTCCTAACAGGAATAAACAGACAGATTCATGCTCCTGTCCCTCTGAAGGTCCAGATATAGTGTCAAGAATTATTAAGCAGCAAAAGGAGAAAAAGTTAAATAGGACTATTTTTAAGAGAATGAAGCACAATCTATTGAGAGATAAGTATTGTACAGACTCATTTTCTAGTATTTTCTTTGCCAAAACTTCTGCCTGCCTTTGAAAAAGTTAGTTAGTTTCTCTTCTTGCATTATTTTATTTATAAAATAAAAAATAAACTTCTCTTTTCTAACTGAGATAGAACACTTAATTAACATCTTTAAAACACTGATGAAAATTATTCTTGCTTAGAAAGTACCTGGTTCAACCACTACCTGCTTCAACTACTAATAAAGCAGCTCAATTTTGCACCCCACTACCTTTCAAGCAAATAGATATTTGCAAAAACAAGCTTTTGGAAGTAGTTTTGGACATAAGGAAGACTTACCTGTTACAGTTTGCATGTCACCAGATTCATTTGTATCACCTATGTCAGCCACTGAACGATCATCAAACAGATCATCAGATACCCGGTTATCTACTTCCATTATACTCTCCTCAGGATCATTCCTGAGATCCACTTTTCCCAGTACACTTGGCTTTCCAGTAACTGTCATCTGACAAAAAACACCACATCCTTTTAAAGTTGGCTTTTAGGAACAGAAGAAACACCACAGACATAGCACAAGGAGAGACACTGCCATTTCCCAGTGAAATAGAACAGGTGAAGATGTAAGAGCAACACGGAATTGATGAATTTCATCCTTTATGATAAACCTGTTTCCTATACATGGTCTAAACTATTCTGTTTAGGATAGAAGCTTCCTCAGACAGATACTGATCTCTGCGTTTTAGATTCTGCCAAGGACAGTGATAGTTTTTTAAAAACACTTCTCTTTGTAAGACTCACCAACTTCTCACCGCAGTTCATAGCTACAGAGAAATGAAAATGAGGCATGTGACTTTTTGAGGGAACACTAATTACTACTTTCCCTACCAGATGACAACACAAGGCAAAACTCTCAGCTCTTCCTCATCTGAAAAAACAAAGGAATTGTTTTTTCAATTAGACCTGACTAGAGCACAATGTGCCAAAAAGAGAAGTTTTAAGAATTGTGCTAAACACAGTGATGTGCTATACTTCCACTTTTCCCAGCGAGAAAGGAGTCATTTACAGTTAGATTTAATACCCACATTATAAAAACAAAAAAAAACCTCCTTTGCAAGTGCATTAAAGTTAAATGTCATGTGTTATAGAATTCTTTTGTATATACTTCTACTGTGACAAAGTATTAAAAAAATGAAAAATAGCATAAATTTGTTTTTAATGTGTGCTGGAATGCTAACCTTGATCCAACGTCAATGCTAACCTTGATACAATGTCATCCATCTGCTCTTCTTTTTACCCTAAGCCTGTGTTCAAATGCTAAATAGAAATGTTTCTGGTTAGGAATTCTCTATAAAAGTCAATGTATTTCAATTTCTGTTTTTCAGTAAAACGTATCTCGCTTTGTTTGCCTCCAGATTACTGTGCTGTAAAAACAATCCTCTCACAGAGGAGCACTGCATTCAGAAACAGACAGAATGTACTTACCAGATTCTTGCAAATATCTATTAGATCGTTCATAAATTTTGATGTTAACAAACGCAGGAATATATTAGACAGCATCTTATTAGCACTGTTCTGTAAGGAAGCAAGATGTACAGATAGATTAATTAATTTTTTCAGAACTATAGGTATGATACTCAATTTTCTGATCTCATTAATGAAGAAAAAAATTTAAATTCCTTTATAAACTTTACCTTGGTACAATTGCACAAACATTTTGTACACTGCATTATCAAAGTCCTCAGCGTGTTGATCTGGGTATCTTCATTTAGTTTGTTTTTAGACTGAGAAATGCTTTCTCCAGCATAATGAATGAGAGACTAGTAAAAATACAACACAGAAACAGTGAAATGCCCTTATACACTGGCACTTGTACAGCACACACATAAAGACAAAAGGATGTGATTCCCATTCATACATTCTCATTCATACAGCTTTGATGTTCATAGTGTGCATCGATGAATCCACATTTTTTTGTGATTTTTGTTGTACTCATTTTGCTCAAGTGACAAAACCATGGCCTAGACATGCTTGAAACACTAATATATTCATCACAAAAGAAAAATGCAGCATATCTCCATAAAGTGTAAGTTTTGGGTTTCTGTGTTTAAGCAAGAAACCACCTTGGACAGTAGTAATAATAAAAATAATAGCCAATAGCTGTCTTCCTACTAGTTTGAACCATCAAATTATCATAAATTCCTGAATAAAAGACCTATAAATGAAAGGACTTATTATCCTGTAATTAGTCCTTTGTCTACATGTCCATGACTTTCATTTTTTTTGAAAGGTGTGACTCAGAAATGTATCAATATTTAGAATAATCTCCACTGCAAAACATGTGCATTGGTGTACTGACAGAATTTCAGTGACTCCTCTCTTCAGCAGCAGTGACATACTTAAACCTCTCTAAGCTGCCTTTTTCTGAGGAGATACCTGTGCTCTGAAAATGTGTCAATACGAACAAAATTTTATTAATTAATTTATATTCAACGCTTTATTTCATTTTTGAGGTCCCAAATGAATCACTGCTTACCTTAGCATTCTGGAACAATGCTGACTTACAGGCATCCTCCTCTTTAAAAAGACCAGTGTAGCAATAGCAACCCAGAACACCAACCAAGAGACTGACACATCGGACAAGGTGTTCAGAAGCAACAACCTTAGAATAAATCAAATACACCGTATAAATACCAGTGGTTCATCACCACAAAATACAGAATCTGTATACTTTGCCTTGAAAATAGATTGTTTGGGAGCACAAATGTAGGGATGTAACAACGTCTAACTTACCTTAGCACCACAACTGCTTAAAAGCTTTTCTGACATTGCTAAAAGGCAGTTCTCCAGTGTTTCCCTAAGATTTTGGTTGATGACAAGTCTTGAACCAGTCACATTTTTATCTGCAACATTTACTGCAAAGTTAGTGAAAATATCCATTTCATCAAATGTTGTCTGCAGGTACAGCTCTTCAACATCAGAAAAATTGTTTTCTTCTTTCCCTTGCACGTGTTGCTCACTTGAAGAGACACAGTTTTTACTTTAGCAGCCAGTATATAACTTACAAGTCTTAAAAATTATTACTTAAATACAAGAAATAGACAAACGCAAAATAAAATAGTTTATCTTTTTGTGCTTCCAAACACTGGCTGACCTTTACTTTCTGACATGACTTTCACTGTGGAATGGACTTTAGCTCTAACTGAACTGTAAGGAAACATAAAGCCTGCACACAGATCATACCTTCTCTGCAGTTATGAAGCAGCATCTGCTTTGTGTTTATCCCTGACCTCAGCCTGCTTTACACAGCTGGAGCAGAAATCCACAAAACCCCAGAAACTAGTATTTTTAACTTCTAGTAGGTAAGTCTTATCTTGCATCAGAACAAGTTATACACGTTTTAATTTCATTAAGATGAAACACGATACAGTCCAAAGGCTTGAAGATAGGCATTGGTGAAAGGTGCAGCAGCATTCCTAACTTAAGTTTCTCTAATGATTAATTTAAAAACATACCATTTAGCATCATTTTGGAAAAAGATCATGGCAGCTCTGCAGTTCTTCATTGTAAGGCTCACAAGAATTTTTTGTAATACAAGATGAGGAAAATCACTGGAAAAAAGAAAATTTTTTTATTTTCTTGCAATCAAACAAGCTCTTGGGATTCCTGAAGTACACCCAAACATTAACCAGATTAACAGTGTATCTTCAAAGAAATGCAAGTTTTCACTGAAGATTTCTAATGCACAGGTCACATATCAGCTATGATATGGACAAATAACCAAATTATATACCCAGAATGACATTCCACAGGAAGCTTAAAAACCCTACAGACTCCGCTTAAGATTTAATATAATAGAATTCTGCATTACTAAATACAATTTTCCCTGCAAAATTTTCTGTGTTACAGATGAGCTTACATGTAAAATTATACCACGTAAACTTTACCTGCAGAGCACAGGAGGCAACTCTGCACGTTCTTCTATTTCTTCCTCCAAAGAGCTGGACAGCAGCCATTTCATTATTGCCTCCCTTAACACAGAACCCAGATTTCTTTCAGAATTATTCTGCTCCATTCCTATGTCCAAATTTTCTGGCACTGAGTAGGCAGACATCACTAATGATAAACAGCATACAGCAGAACTGCAACAAAAATGGAACAGGGGGTTTGTAAGAAACCATGTGGTATTTGTTGATCAGCACTCTAAAACAAAGCCAGCATTTGTGCATGCACAGAATGCATCAAGTACATAAGCAAGGTAACAAGCATGCATACTGGTCAAAAAAAAATCTTATTTATTAAAATCTTTGCATTTTAATTTTTCTTGGCTATTACAGACATTCCTTACTATCTTAAAAGACTATTTGAGCGTATTTATTTCAGAATAAAAATTTAGAAGAAAACATACTTCTTAAATTAAAAAAACTCAACATTTATCTGTCAGTCAGATTTTTAAATTTTTAGTCCATTTTAAATTTTAATATATTCTAAATGTGAAGATGCTTGCTTCTCTTCTGCTTCTGCTTTCAGTCCTATTAGGTATTTATGATAATTCCAAATGCTTAGAACACAAGTGTGTGCAGCTCTTAAACAGAAATACAGTCACAGCAACAATACTGAGTAACACAGTGGTTTTGGTTGCGCAGTAAAAAGGAATGTGAATCAGACACAAAACACTATCCTTGCTTCCATTTTACCTTGAAGGTTTGCATGCAGGTCCTGAAAATATCTTCCAGAGTTCTCTATCTGTTACAACAAGGTTTCCCTGAATCATAGCTCCAAGCAGCCCAAAGCTCTCCACTTCAATTTGCTGAAGGCTTATGCTGCGAATGGTAAGAGTCCAGATCTTTGCCCAGGTTCTCTGGAGCTCCAACTTGTGAGTGCTTTTCAAGTCAGTTTTCTGGTTTTGACACAAAGCTACCTCTGTGAGACACTTCAGCACGTACGGGATCCTTTCTCCTCGGCGCTGCTGAGGCAGTAACTGGTGAAGGACATTGAGCAAGGCAGGCAGCTCACTGTTAGGAAGACTCATGGGATACTTTGATATTAACTGACTTGTAATCTGTAACCTTGAAAACACAAAGTGAAGCAATTAATACCAAAAAGATACAGAAATTTGCTTTTTCAGAAGTAAAGGAACACAGAAACAAAGCTTTCTCCATTTGCCATTTCTCATTTATACTTTCCAGTATTGAGTTGATTTGTTTACTACCAAAAGTTAAAGATTCAGAATTTCTACCATTTTTACTTGTAAAGACTGCTCATCTAGCCACACTATCACTAACAATTTCTTACAGTTCAGAAGTCCTTTGTGGCAAACAGTCAAGGTCCAAGGTCCAAGGTAAGAAGCCAGGCCTTGGAACAGTTTTCAGGACAGGTATTACAGAAAACTGTGTGAACTAGTCCAAAGTGGCTGAACTCTTAATCGTTACTGTACTATGACACAGCCAGCTTAAAGCAGGTTTCCAGATGCTCTGACAATCTAAGTTCACTGCTTAGATATACAATTACAGCATGTGCAGACACCCAACTTAAATGCACAACATATTCAGGAGAATGTTAAATATAAATATGTTGTCTGGAGTGATAACATCTTTGCATGAAAAAAGAATTACCAAGGTATGACATCAAAATCCTTCTGGGATCTTTGCATGTTGTCTCGAATGACTCCCCAGCCAAGCTCAATCCTCCTGCGCTTGTTTGGCAGTGAGTCCTCACTGGACTCTCTTTGTGAAACAGCATATGACTGGGTAATTTCAAGGACTTTGGTATCCTCTGTAAAAACCTTTCATAAAGAGAAATTTAAAAGTATGCAAATTAAAAAAAAAAGCAGCAGTATTTACAAGAAAGCTGAAATGCTTAGAGCCTAAAAAGAAATACTAGTGAAATACAGTATAATACATTTCTAAACTCTACAGAATTAACAAAACACAACAGAACACAGACAAAAGGTATGAATACTTCAGCAAAACATACAATTTAGTAATTATACAGACAACTTTATATTCAAATAAAAATGTTACCTGATGACAAATATCAGCCATTAACTCAATTACATTTTCCTTTACAGCAACATTACGTGAGCCTGAAGAATACTTCCCTCTGCTACTGATGAGATTTATTTCATTCACCAGCAGATCATACAGGTTATGCAAGATGCTTTGCCACTTTTCTAAGTCATATGCACCTGTACATGCAAAAACATTTAAAAGATATCATGTATCACCCATTTGATACAATATGTAAACCTACCTAGAGAATGCAAAATACAGCCAAAATCTGAGTAAGGCACACAGAAGTTCAACAAATGCAGGCCTGAAAAGCAAATTCTCTAATGGAGAATGAATAAAGCAAAAAAGTGAAAAAATTAAGAGAGAACTTAATCAGCATATACAAATAATTAGGGTAGGAATTAAGTTTCTAATAAACAATTCTTCATCTAACTGGAAAGAATACAGTGAAATGCACCTAACGGGAAAGAATACAGTTAAAGGTAATGGATAGATTTGCACAAAGTAGAAAAAAAAAAAAAGCTAGAACTAAAATAGCCCATGACAGACTGTTAAACATAATTACTGATCTATACTCTGAGCAGTTTTATAGTGTAAGTCAGACTTAACTGACAGTAGCAATTTCTGGGCTAAAATTGACCTGGTAAGAAACCAATGCATGTGGCAATCTAAACCCAATCTAAATTATTATTTCCTTTCCCCAAAGACTTTGTATTTTCATTTAGCAATTAAAACTGCCTTTTGATTAAAAGATGCCCAAACCTCTGAAGGACTTAACACAATTAATATGCTCTTAGTGGATACAATTTGAAAACTCCATTTCACTTTCATTCAGTATTAACCTATAGCATAAAACTACTGACAAATAATCATCACTACCATTAATGTTTCCAAGACCCAGTATCGAAATTCAGAGATGGCACAATAATTTAAACAATCACATGCAGCAATAAAAAAAAATTTAAAACAATTTTTAAAAAGCAGCTTTTTATTGTACCTCTTCCCTGAGTTTTTGCACCCTTCGGATGATGAATATGAACTTGGAGACGAAATAACTCAATTATTGACTCTTTCAGGGAATCCTTTGGTCTATACTGAGTCCATATGTAAAGCACCGCAGGCAAAATTTCTTCCCCTACTTTGCAAATCCGTATGCGACAGTTGTCAGCAAACTTGTGGCAGAAGATATTCATTGCTCCAACAATATGATCCAGGCCTGCAGTATTCTTCTCCTGCCTGTAACACAAACCTAACACTCGAACTTCCAGAAGAAATAATCTAATTTATTTTGATAAGAATTGTTTAAATGTAAATACTAGCAAGTAACTACGTTCAGAATAGTATTTGCCTAACAAACGCAGAAGTTATTAGTATTTCAGAGAAGTTATTTAATTGACAAAGACAGAAAAATATATGTCTGAAGAAGTATTACCTGTTACTACTCAAGTCTAATCCCAAATACTTAAAATAAGTTATTTTCTAGCATGCAAAAGGAGCACTTGCAACATACCTTGCAGACTGAATTGCTTTTGAAAAGAAGACAAGCATATCAGAACTCAACCCATCAGTTTGGAAGCAGTACCCCCTCGTGAGTGTGTGAATTATCCTAGCAACTAAGGCTCTGTTAATGTTCCCAGAAGGTTTGAGGTATAAATGGCTATACAGGGTCAGCAACTCTGCAAATGTATTAAAAAAAAAAATACAAGTAAGTATAAACATATATATTACAGAGAATTACATTAAAAAATCTTGACACAAAATATTGCATCAAAGACACAGAGACTGCCACTCTCTGGTCAACAGCTGGAATCCATGTTCTTACTTTCAACAGCAACAGATTCCTGATTTCATATCAGGAAGATATTTATATTTTTAAATAAAAAAACTGACTTCTCTATTGTACTCCAAGAGTTATAAGCAAGCATTAATGTGGAATCACTAGAAAAGATTATGGTAACCTTTACAAAGATTATACACCCCTCCTTTAATAAAAGCAACTTGTTTCACTTTAATGGATTAAAGCCTGACTACCTCTAGATTTATGGCCTTCAGCCCTGCCTCACCTCAGTAACTAAATTCCACTGTGCTCCTCATGATCTAATCTCAACATTTCTTCTGTCACATTTTCGGCTTTTGCCTATACACAGGCTCATCTAATTTCCATGTTCCTAAAGAAACTAATCACCTCACAGCAACACCCCACTGACTCCCCATGCCTGTGCTCTCTTCCAGTGACACTCAGCCTCAGTTTCCCTTCTCCAAATCCTTCAGTATCTGTCTTCAACCTCCCTGGCTTCTTGACCCATTCCTTCTGTCCTGTTTACTGCTCCAGCTTCCAGCCTCCTGATCTGATTAATCCCTGCGTTTGCTTTCTGTTCCAGGTGCAGGCTGACAGCACTTTGTCATCTACTCGCCTCACTGGCTCCTAGTCTCAGGCAGGGCTCCCATGCAGTTCCAGCTTTCTCCTCAATCATCCAGTTCTGTCCCCATAGCCAAACTGTACCAAGTTCTTTAACTTCGGAGATCTCACCCTCAGGCTCTTTAATTACCCAATCACATAGAATCACAGCATCACAGAATGGTTTGGATTGGAAAGGACCTTAAAGATCATCCAGTTCCAATGCCCCTGCTGTGGGGACAGGGAAATCTTTCACTAGACCAGGTTGCTCAGGACCCCATCCAACCTGGCCTTAGACAATTCCAGGAATCTCCCATCCTAAATGATTCCATTTCAGTCACTCTGCTTTGCCAGCCTTCAGCAGTTTTTTCTTGCCTCCCCTTTCACTCCCAGTATCACCAGACCCCTCTCTGAGTTCTTTGCAGGTCTATTGCTATTCTGTAGTTAATAATTAATTAATTAAGCCCCTCTACTCAAGTTACAGAGCAAAGCATTTCCAGAAATCCTAACTCTGACTTCAAAGCACTACACTATGCAAATCAAGACAGTACTTCTAAACTTTCTCCACACTTGCACACACAACACTAAACAAACTGGACTGTAAAACTTCTAACACCCTTTTTTTCTCTTCAAAACACTTTTCTCTTACATCAGTAAATGAAAATAGGTGAGTTGAGAGCTTCGTACATGTCAGATAATTCAAAATACATAAACATTCTTCTCCATGCTGAATAAATTAACTGTCTTGGAGTCAAATCCAATCCTCTGAAAAGTGAAAAATTATCTTTGCATTTCCAGTTAGTTTGGCTTGCATGCTAATTCACTATTCAACTTTTACATTGTTTTTCCCTATTTAAATCTTAAGCTCTTCAGTTTTTCTTTATGTATGATATGTGCATAGAGTGACTCAATGTTTTTTCAGGACTTCACAAGCCAACAAAACTCAGATAATAAAATTTAGCAGTAATACATTAACTATATCAAAAGTACACCAGCCTATCCTTAATAACTTGCAAACGACTGTACACCAACACCAGTTCTACTGAGGTTTTGTCCAGCACACACATTCCATGGATTTGTTACACGTGTCAAGCCCTGTGCAGAACATGCATACATAACCTGTACTGTATACAAGTATGGATGTTTCAGCAAGCAATAGACATACAGTACACAGAAAGAAAAAAAAAATCAATTCCTAATCTTTGTTGCTTTATTTCAAGTGTAAGCCTTCAAGGCTGAGATTGCTTTACTCCATATTTTGTGTACTACCTCACACAACAGGGCATCAAACAAATTAAAACGCATCTAAAACATGCTTCTATAAAAGGAAAAGACATTTCTAAGTAAGCTCAAAAATGTTACCTGACCATTGCTGCTGGGATATCTCACACCAGTATTTCCTTACTGAAAGGATATCCTTTAGGAGTATACTACTACAGTCAGAACCATAAGCAGCACAACTTGTTGGATCTCTTATAATTTCCATGACATAAATCAGAAGTTCCTGACATTTCAGCCTGGGTCCTCCTACATGAAGAAACAACATGAAACTGTTTAATCAACCCAAATTCTACCAAATAAATCTGTAATTAATTGTTTGTAAATGTTACTAAATTTAAAAAAACAGAACAACAAACCCCCAAAACCTACAGTTCTGAAACATTTCTATTAGGAAATACTTTATTAAACTGTTTCTAACATATAAATTACCTGTGGGAGGATATATCAGTTATAGACATATTGAGTATTATAATTAGAAATTAGAAAAAGGCACTAAAAGGAACATCAAAAAGGGCAGCTAAGGAGCACAAATGACTGATTCACATTAAGATATTTAAACAGTAAACATCTGGAAGCAAGTAAGATGAACTCTACACTGGTAACTTAACTTCAAAGTAAAAATTCGAAGTTGAAAGCAAAGTACCAAACCAAACTGGTAACTATATGATAATGTGTATTACTAACTTTTATTAGCACATCTGATGAAATATTTGACCAAACTTCCAACTTCTTGTATCTTTTTCTGTCTGGTAGTTTGGGTTGAAGCAGATGCATTTGGTTTTGTCAGCTGCAGGTTTTTAAGTTCCTTCTGGAAAGATTTCTGCAAGACACTTCAAAAATTAAAGAGAGATTAACCAAGGATCTGCTCACTTATGACTGAAGTAAAATAGGAAAATGTTGTTTTAGCCTAAAATGCCAATTCCTGTTCTTCTCACAATTTTAATTATCGAAGACTAAAACCAACTTATTACAGTCCAAGCATGACGAAAACAGTCTATAAAAGGAGATGTAAGTTTTAAAGATAACCCAGTAGCAACTTGGAGTAGGAACCAAACTTTCCTTTAAACTTTGCATAATGCTAAACATATAATTAGGAAAAAAAGCATCGCTAAGTCTTTTTATTTATGCTGCAACATTATAAAACATTATAATTAGAAGTACTTATCATTTTTTTTAATTGGGAAAGCCTTCAAGTCCTATTTCCTTATCATTCAAAGTTAACATATGGATTATATTTTAGATCTATGAATAAATTTTTCACTGTATTTGTCCCCGTAATTGCTATAGATTTTCTGGCCTACTATTTGAATTCAGTTTAGAGTCTCTATTTTTGTAGCCTGCCTGTGTATTTCTAATATATTACTGTCTCTAAAGCAACATACAAAATTTATTAAATACTTTTTATGAAACTTTTGGTACACCTGTGAAACAAAAACTATTCCAATGCTCTCCAATTAAGAAACATAATGGAAAGCTGACCAAACACCATTCTATGAAAAGTAATAATTCACATAAACTTTTAACATGAAACTTAACACTGGCTGAAGCTGCTGTAAGAACTTATCACACTCATGCTTAGTCCAATCTTACAGTATACCTAAAGCAGGTTGTATCAAAGATTAGCCTCTACAAACCTCAGCACATCTTTTTTACTTCACGTCACAGTCCTTTTACTGTGTTTTGAGGAATTCAGCAACACAAGAAACTTCAACAAAGCTATCTGTAATCTACATAAGAACTATACATTGAAAATTAGATGCAAAGGATAATTTTCAATAAAAGAAAGTAACTATTATTTTTGTGAGGAAAAGAATCTACCCAATTAATGATCAGTTTCGTAGCAGTTTTCTGCAAGTGATAAGTGTGGCACTTTTGTCCATTTTAAATTTACTTCCTTTAGAGACTGAGGTAAGTAATGTCTTTTTTACAAACCAACAAGGAATCTAAATCAATATCCAGAAAAATAAGCATTAAAATAGGCCTGACAAACAGAACAATGATGTTCCATTTAAGAAACTTGTGACCATTCACAAACAAAAACAAGAAACTACCTAAATACAGCATCCCAGTTGAGTTGCTTTCCTTGTTTAGAATCAGAATTCCGGTCCAGCTGGAGAACTGTTTCAGAATCACGGAGAAGTCGCTTCAAATTTTCAATTTCCTTCTGAAAACGTATTACAAGAAGAATAATTTTTTATGATCCCCTTGATTGCTAATTGAGGTATACACCCGAAAAGAAAACTTGTTACCCTTCGCTCCACAGCTTTCTCATTTTCAAGGCGACGACAACAAACAAGCAGATCATGTAATGCAAGACTCATGGTTCAGCTTAAAGAAGAGTCATTTGTATCTGCAGACAGAAGAAATCAATAAAACAGCAATTATTGAACACACAACCAAGTAAAAAAAAATGGCATTGCAGTATACCGAAAGTCCAGTATCAAACAGAACCACGATGTTCAATGTTTCACTGAAAAGCTCATTGGCATCTGGGTCAGTCTAGTTGGTTGCAAAATGGAAGCAGTTCACATCAAGAATATAATCTGTTCCCACAGACAACAGTCACAGAGTAACTGCAGAGTACCCCTTCACATAACTCTGACTTCCTCCCTTTTTATGAGTGCTAACTGAGTAGAGCCTAGCAGACAATGGGGAGTCCAATTATAGTAAGAATGACAGAGCTGAATACATTCTGGCAAGCAGCACTAACTTTCAGTAGCTCTCTTAACCCGATGCTGCCAGAAGGCAGCACTTGGAAAATGCTCTTCCTCTCTCACATTGTGCATTTTCATAGGTATGCACTATCTATTGACAAATCCCCGGGGACTCAACATGTCAAAGGATGATTAAATATCAGTCATATGAAAAAACAACTTTTTCCTTTTGTAATCACTTAAAACTACGCCTCTTCTTCTTCAACAGAGATTGGAATCAGCTAGACCTTGCATTACGTAAAATTATGCTGCTGCAGACCACAACCATGACATTCTATTTAATTTCCACACTTCTACTTTTACACCTTTAAAGCAGACCCAAGAGAAATCCTGTTTGAAAAACACATCACACAAGTTGGAAGTAACTCTAAGCATATGCTGTTGCTGTAATAAGGAGCAGAGAACAGGCATTCATGACGCACAGCACTGCATCTTGACTGCTTATGTGAGAATATAAAAATAGCCATTTAGACAAGCAAAACTTTAAATATCTACTGTCTTAGACTGCATTTATTTCCTTTGGTTTCAATCAGGATCAGGCTGAAACTAAGTATGATCAGAGGCTTGGTGACCCATACATTTGCATGAAGAAGAAAACATTTTAAGTGTGAAGGCTGTCTGTACAGTACAACTGCACTCATTTAAATTAAGTGTTCCTTTACTGATTTCATAGATTCATAGAATACCCTGAGTTGGAAGGGACACACAAGGATCCCCGAAGTCCAGTTCTTGTCCCTGTGGAGGACACAAGAATCACACCATATGCCTGAGAGTGTTGTTCAAACAGCTCTTGAACTCAGGCAGGTTGGTGCTGTGACCATTTCCCCGGGGAGCCTGTGCCAATGCTCAACCATCCTCTGTCCCTCTGGTGGCTGGGCACTGGNCCCGCTCCGCTCCGCGCCGCCGGGAGCGGGGCTCACGTGTAGAAGCAGCGGCTGCGGACGGACCTGGAAGCGGATGAGCGGCCGCGGCGGGGTCCGGCGG
>VZTH01013601.1:165856-191973 GCA_013397815.1 Aleadryas rufinucha
GTTTCCGCGCCTTCGCCTGGGTGGCGGGGCGGCCGGCTGCGCTCCGGGAGCTGCGCCCGCCCGTTCCCCGCTCGTCCTCGGGCCATGCTGCTGCCGTCCGACGTGGCCCGGCTAGTGCTGGGTGAGTGAGCCGGGGAGGGATGGAGGGAGGGATGGGTAAGGCGCNGCCAATGCTCAACCATCCTCTGTCCCTCTGGTGGCTGGGCACTGGAACAAAAAAAACCCAACTCAGCAAACTTGCTGCTTTTGCTGGAAACGAAACAGAAAGAAACTTTTTAAACATTAATGGCTTCTGAAGTGCTTGACTGAAAACTGTGGCAACAGGAGTCGTCTGCTGTAGGGCCTGGGCATTCAAGGCGAAGAAAGCAGTCCTCTCGTTTGCACTCATTGGTATTTCAACAGCCGTAACAGCAGCAGTGAAAAATTCCCAATAATGAATCCACCTACTACTTCTCTTACTAGTTACACGGTTTTCCAACTACCACATGACGGCCACCTTCATCCCCTACATAAATTACACATGGGAAGGAAGGCGCACCAAATAACACGAATCACGGAGAGACAGACAGACTAAGCCGCTGCGAGGTGCCCCGGCACAAGCGGACACGTAGCGCCGTGCAGCAGCTCCGGTCCCCGGCAACCCCGGGCCGCCGCCCCCGCGCCGGCGCCCGCAGCCCGCGAGCCGCCCCTCAGCACCCNAAGGCGCGAACCCCTGGCCGCGCTGGGAAGACTCTGCCGGGCATTGTCAACCGCCCGAGGCGCGGCGGGACACAGAGCCGCCTTCGCCCTTGACCCTCGGCAGCGTCTCTTGGTCCCCCCCAGGGATGGGATTGTCACTGCTGGGGCTTATCCCGGGCACGGCAGCCCCCGGGCTGGCCCCCGCCGCCGTCCGGCCCGGCCTCTGTCGGGGAGCGAACGCTGCTCGCTCTTGAGAGATTCGGGTCCTGAGGGACCAGGCCGCTCCCCGGCCGTGCCTTGGGCTCGGGTTCTTCACGAGTTCGAGCAAACATGGTGGTCTCCGGTGCTTGCCTGCAGACTGAGAGCTGCTGAGTGGTGCTTAAACAGTTCCTGATTACAGGAGGAGTTCAAGGGTGACCCAAAATCCCGGGGAAGGCTGCGTTAAGGGTCAGATGGGGTTTTTTTCAGGCCGTATTTCTCCCACCTTTGAGGGTGCACTAAAAGTTTACCCGTGATCACTCTGTGAAAAGCACAGCGTAAGTGTGTTCAGGACATTGGCAGCAGACAGTGAATTTTTGAAACGATTTTATGCTTTGGATTATTTGGATACCGCCGAAGGTGAGAACAAATGGATGGTAAGCAAAAATATGACCTGCATGTTTAAGTCCCACCCATAAATACCTATTGGCACAGGTTGCCAAGATTTCCTGGCAGCTTGCCCTGTGAGATTCAGTTTTCAGTTGTTCATAATTTTTTTGAATCCAAAGCCATTAAAGCTGAATCTCTTCTTCAGTGTTCCTCCAGCACAATTTATTTTTAAA
This sequence comes from Aleadryas rufinucha, assembly GCA_013397815.1. Classification (NCBI taxonomy): domain Eukaryota; kingdom Metazoa; phylum Chordata; class Aves; order Passeriformes; genus Aleadryas; species Aleadryas rufinucha. Next base: position 167,356 of record VZTH01013601.1, read on the forward strand.
TACTACCTGAAATGTTTCTTGCTATTGTCTTGAGAAAAAAGGCTAGTAAACGATGCAGATTTTTTTATTACTGTGAAGTAATAGAGGATTTTTGGAAACTCCATTCACTGTAAAAGAAGATTTGAAATCATGTAAGGGAGATCTCTCATTGCACTCTTCCAAACAAAGCTGGTGAAGTTACAAGTTTCCAGGTGGAATGCTTATCTTGTGTCCTTATCAGAGACTTGCAGATGTAGCACGCAATCTTGGCAACGTCCTGTGTGCTGAGAATGATCCATCCTATCTTGTGTCTGTTGTGGTGTGGAGTGTGTATTATGTCTGGAAAACCTCTGAGCAACCTAAGGTTGTAGAACAGGATATTCCTTGTTACCATTTCTGTTGTCTAATAGAGATTCCTCTTCTGTGAGGCATCTGTGAATTTCAGCAGATAAAGACTTCCCAGTGCAGCTCTTCCAGCTTTCTCCCTCAACCCCTTTCCAAAAGTCTTTCTGGTGCTGTGAAGGTTGATGAATATTTGTTTAAGAAACAAAACTGAAATGATAAGCTGAGCTCAGGCATAGAAAAATGCATAAGAACATTTATCTTTTCCTGACTGATAGAGTGAATGTGTATTATGAGTGAAATTTCTTAAGATAGAACAAAATATTGAATAATTTCTGTATGTCCAAAATGTACAGCAAGTTTTGTGCCTTTAATTTGATTTTGGTGACCGTAGGGCCACGTACTCTTAGGTCATTCTACAGTGTGTGCACAAACAGTTTGGGTCAGCTGCACAGGCATTTTTAGCCTTTGGAATGCTTTATTACCCGGAAATTGGTGTATGTAAAACGTTCCTGTACGCAAGCATTCAGTCATCCCTTGTGATACTGTAGTAGTAGGTTCAAGAAAGAAAAATTGCAACTTTTTAAGTAAGCATTCAGGTGAATTTGATTGTAAGAGCAGTCATACCAGCACAGATCAGAGCTCCACCTAGCCTAAAAGCCCATCCTCCAGCCTGGACAACAGTGAGATATAATCCTGTTTGCCAGAAATATGCTTTCAGCTTCCAGCAATTTGTGGCTTGAGATTTTTCTAGAAAAATGTATTTGAAAAATTAAATAAGGCAGTCCTTTCCACAGGCACTGCTGATGTTTTCTGTCAGATAGGCTGGCTCATACATAGTGATTAAATTCACAGTGGTTATTCCCAAACTTTAACTTTCAAGTTTGCCTACTTGTTGAAGACCTGAACAAGGGCTTGCATGTTGAAAATACAATTTGTGATCTTCAGCTATACTCGGATCTGCTGGAAGACATTTGTCTTCATTTAAACATAAAGGCCACATTTTTCTGCAGGCATTCATGAACTGAGGTGGACTATTTTGGGGGTCCATTGAAATAGATAATATATATCCTGCATTGTATAACTAGTCACATGTTTTACATCTGTAAAACATTCCGTGTTAAGCTCTGCTAAGAGCAAGAAAGAAGAAACACTTTCTTTGTGGTTCTTTGCTCTAGAGTCCAGAGCATAGAGTCCAGTCCATTCAGATTGGTCTCTTTCTATGTCTTAGTGTGTAAGGTGTTTGAAGATTAAAGCAGGGTTAAAAAGTTTTATTAAAGCAGAACATATTTGATGAGGAATGGAATTTTGGAAAAGAAAACTTTGTCAGTACATTTCCTGTGACGGTAACTGCTGAGTATTAGGGTGTGTATGGAGCACAAGCTGCATCTATTACATCTATCCTGAATGAAAATTACTGTGAGGGGAAAAAACCTTTTACTGTTATTAATGTTTGGACAACGCCAATATTTTTAATAAATCTTACACACTTTGTCAGCTGCTGTACAGGTTTTACTTATTTTGAAACGGTACATGTGCAGAATTACCGTTACATAGCAATGTATTTTATTAACAAAATATTGTAGATTTCCATTGACCTATCAAATAGGGTGGTTCAGCTCCTATGAGGGTTTGTTTGTCGGCCTTCTGAGTCAAGAACTTTTATTTTCTTGTCCGTACTAAAGATAAACCAAAATTTGTTCATATTGCCTCACTTCGAGTCTTGAATACTTTGTAAATACAGTGTAATTCCAATATATGTTTTTTGCTCTTCTGAGTTTTAACTGTTAAATACCTTGCAGGAACATATGTTTTGTCAAAATAACTTCACTTTCCTTTTCTTACGTAGAAATTTTTATCTGATTATTCAAACACTGTATGCAGCTTTGATACCTATTGAGCAAAAGTAATGAAAGAAATAGCAAAATTTTCCATCTGATTTGTTGCAGGCTATTTGCAACAGGAAAATCTTCAAGCTACCTGCCACCAATTTATTCTGGAAAGCTCAGATTTGAAAGAATATGCAGAGCACTGTACGGAAGATGGTTTTATTCCTGCCTGCTTGCTGGTGAGTTTGTATTTGCACAGCAGGAAGTTAAATTGTCTTGCATCCGTGGAAAAGAGCATTGGGGATTTCTCAGTGTAGCAACTACTTCTCAAATACTGCTTAAAATGTGTGGTTAGGTTGTCCCCTCTGCTTTTTGGATTGTTTGGTTTTTTGTTTGATTTGCTGGGTGTTTTTAGCAAACACCACTGTGATTTGTTGGGATTTTTTAGCAAACACCCCCGTGGGTTTCTAGTATTTAATCTTGCTAAGAAACATTTAAGCGTGAAATATGCAAATTGATTTCAGCATATAATGCTTAGTCTGCCTTACAGCTTTGAGGTTGAGTTATGGAAGGGTGTTGTCACAAGGGTTTTATTGATTTCAGGGCTGCTTTTGTAATTTACTGAAGATGGCTTTCCTATTCTAGACATGGCAGCCAATAATGTTTCATTTCAGGTACATATGAAATATTTAGGTAAGGCACCTCAGATTTATCTAAATCTACCAAATTTTATTGACAAAAACTGTGCTCAACTTCCTCTCTGTTCAGTAGCATCAGCATTGTTCTGGGTGATGGGTGGAATTTTGGGTGTGCGTAAATAGTGTACACACATATCTGTAGATATGTGTGTAGAGCTAGAGCATAATTAGATAGTTTGCCTTTTTAACATATATACAAAATGCGATTTTTACTATACTGTGTAAATTACAGGGTTTAGGTATTGCTATGTATCAACCTTTTAGTGTTTATGTGTATGTCCTCTTCATGTTTTCTGTTTCATTCTTCTAGTATATTAGTTAATTTAATGGTCTGGGATTTTGTCCACAGTATTCAAAATTCACAGAAGTCTTTTCTGAGATCCAAGGTGCACCTTCTTGATGCACCTATTCAAAACAAACTGTTGAACTTATTTTAGTTACAAGTGTTTAGTCATCTGTACTTTGGTGATAGGGAGTTTAGAACCAAACTGTGGCCAGCAAAAATTAGAAAACCCAAATGTAAATAGATTATCCAGATAAATAAAGCTTTTCAATTATCCTTTTCTCAGTAGAAACATTTTTCCTATTATTGCTGTTATTTTCCTGTTATTCTCAGTAGAAACATGTTTCCTGTTATTCAGAAAAGTGATATCATAGTATCTAAGACAAAATTCTTACTGCAGCTCAAGTACTTTCAATAAAGGGCTGTATTTGTTATGTCGTGTAGAGTTCCCACTAGTGAACAAGACAACAGCAAATGATAGTGTCTTTGTCACCTAAAATAACAGGATAAGTAAACATAATAAGAAAGTTAATTCTGTGTGACTTAAAAATTTTGCTTCAGACAGGTTGTCTTCACGTTTGCATCTTAGTGCATGTTGTTTTCCAGCATGATACATACTCGTTAGTCTGTTATAGCTGTTCAACATCTAATTTTCCTGGTTTTATTCCATAATAACAAAGATGAGTGAAGCTCAGACATCTGTGACTGTTATACCAGCATTGTGCATTGAGATCGAGCATTTCAGATTTTGGGTACATAATAGCATTTTGTTCCATTGATTACTCTCTACCAAGTACACTTCCTTGTGCTGAGGTTCAGCATGGTGTAGACTTCTAAAGAACTCCTTAAATGTGATGAGATACAGCAGATGAAGTGGAAGTTATTAGTGAAGATTCTAAGATCAGTATTTTTTTTTCCAGTCACTGTGTGGAAAAAACTTGACAACTATTCTTAATGAATATGTAGCCATGAAAACAAAAGGTAAGCCTTCAGAATGCAGTGTTGTTTTATTTTTATTTATCTGTTGTGGACTCCTTGAGGAAGAGTTACATGGTCTTAGAGTAATCCCCCTTTTAGGCTACAGTTTGAAGGTTGCCATAATACACAGGCAACAGGCACTCCATCTAATGAGCAAAAGTAATTGGTTATCTTAGTTTGCATATGCCAGCAGATATTTTCACTTCAAATGTGAGCATTTTTATATCTCAAAAGCATAGAGATATAATAAAATGTGCAAAATATATGAGTTTATGCTTGTAAAATTACAGTGTTTGTTGTTTATACTATAAGTAGGAGAGGGAGGTGCTTATCTCTCTCTGGTGACCAGCAATAGAACATGAGAAAATGGAATGCTGTGTCAGGGGAAGTTCAGATTGGACCTTAGGAAAAGGTTCTTCACTGAAAGGGTCACTGGAACAGTCTACCCCATGGAAGTGGTCAGGGCACTGAGCCCTGTCAGAGTTCAAGGAGGGTCTGGATAATGCTGTTAGTCATATGGTTTAGAGTTAGGAGTCCTGTGAGGAGCAGGGAGTTGGAATCAATCATCCTTATGGATCTCTTCCAACCTAAGGTATTATATGATTCTACGAAATAATCAAGAGAAGTCCTATGATATGAAATATTTTTTGTCTTGTTTTTAAGACTAATAGTTTCAGAATTACTTAATATTTTTTAATGACTATTGGAGACAGAGCATGTGCTGGTTTTGAATGTTGCCAAATCTTACAGGTTTTTGATACGTGTTGTATGATCGTATTTTAGTGGTGCTTGGTTTTAAAATTTGCAATTTAAGACGTATCATATATGGAACATTTCTGAACATTTTTTTCCTTTCACACTAGGTTTGATAAAAATGGTAACGAAGACACAATTCCTTCAAAATGCTTTGTACTTGGCACCTTGAAAAACTTCGTAAATTGAACTGTTTACTTATCTTTTCCATCACACTTTAATGTTCTGTGCTTCAAAAAGACCAAATGTTTTTGCCTGTTTGGGTAACATTGTAAAATAAACTATTACTTTTAAAGGCCTGTCTGCCAGGTCATAATTTTCAAAGGCACAAAAGTGACTTGGGAATATGAATACTATTTCCAGAAGTGAGTTGAGGGGGGTTAGCATGTGTTTGCTGAGGAGTCAACACCATGTGCAAATTCCACTGAGAATTATAATCGTTAATGTATTTTCTTGAGTTTCATCTGAGCTTCTAAAACTGAGAAGTATATCCGTATCAATCAAAATTCTCTAAATTTGGAGTTCCGGCTCTCTAATTAATAGAATATTAAGAAGGCAACTAGACACCTAAAGTTAGATGATGTCTGAAACACTCCATAATAATGATTTTGCTTGTGATTTTACTTTATTCTTAACATGTATCAGTTTTGGGCATCAATTTTTTTTATGGTTCATTTTAGAAACAACAAATGAAGTTCCAGCAATGATGTCATCTCTGTGGAAAAAATTAGACTACACACTTTCTCAGATCAGGTAATGTAGCTTTGAAATCAAAAAAGTAATATTTCACTCTTAAGAGTGAGTCCCTATGTGGATCAGCTCCCCTTATCATTGTATGAGAATGGTTTAGCTCTGTTTCCTCTGAGAGACAGTGAAAAAGATGGGTATGTGAGAGTTGATAGTTGAGCAGACATTTGAAGGTTTTAAGGTGGGACTAGCAGATAAGGACGGCATTAGTGTGAGCATGTGGCCTTCCTGTAATAAAACAGTATATGAGTCATTTAGAATCTGATACCTTTGTGGTTACTTGATCAAAAATGAAACTGTAAGCTTCATTTGAAGGATCTTTGACCATTGTTGGAAAGAACAAAAATAGCAATTAATGGATTTTTCTGAAGGAATGTGTGGTTAGGACCAGATTGACATTAACCACGTGATAGGTACTGTCACATTGTGTAGCTGAGTGCTTCCATTATGCTCCATTAATTTATGTCACTTGCTTTATTTTTTAGGAGCATGCAGAATTCAGATTTCAGATTTTCTTCTAATCAGAGGAGTAAGTAACTGAGTCAATTCCATAGGATCAGTAGGTTTTATGTTAAAATTATCTGTTTTGGCAAAAAATGGGGGTTTCTGCAGCATGTCTTTTGTCTTCAGTGTGGTCTGTGGATTACTGTAATGATCAGGAAAGGAAAATAAGCTGAGCTTTTTGGAAGGGGCTTAAATTCTCTATATAGCATTTTCTCTGCTGAAAACTTTTTAGAAGTTTACATGGTTAAAAGGTTTAAAAACTGCTGTTTCACTTCTGAAGCTGTCAAATTAATTTGTGGTTCACAGAGGAACTAAAAACATAACCAGTCTAATTATAATGCAGTTGGATTTCTGTAGAAGGGGAACATAAAAACATTACAGTCTTGTAGCATTCATTATGCATACAAACATGTATCCAACCAAAATATGAAAACATGCTTGCTCTGTCTAGAGTTGTTTCTTTCATTACAGAAGCTGAAAATGAACTCTCAAAAAGAAAAATTGTTTCTCTTAAAAATAAATTTTTCTCTGTAGTATTTTTACTGAGTAATCTGTATAACAAAAGAGAATGTGAGATACAAATAGTGGTTGTTCTCAGATCTGAGATTCACTGGATTGGGTAGTGTTCTGTTTAAATTTGTCAGATTTCATGTGAATATCAGCAGCCTTTTAAAATTCCTTTATCATATATTTTCATCTTGGCTTTATTTCCAGTACGTACAAGAACTGGAATTGCAGAAATGAAAAGACAGAGAATGCTTCAGCAGTCAGCTCCTGCAAACTCAGGATTGTTGTCAATAGCCCATCAGTCAGGGCCACAGAATTCCTCTTCTGTTGTACTTCCTCAAGTAATTCCCAGGCCAACAGTAAATCAAAGCATGCCACAGACAAGACTGAATACACTGTTTGTGAACCAGTCACAAACTCAAGAAAACAAGATCAACAGTAAGTTGCAAAAATTTTTAAACCTTTTTTTTCTGTGAAAAATCTATGGCTATAGACAGAAATTATTCTAAAATCAGGGCTAATCATCTTCCACCAAAAAGTTCCAGAATATTCAAGCTTTGTTCCCCTAGCTCTCCAGACTGGTTCAGGTGATTAAAAGAAAATAAGTGCCCAAAAGAGAGATGGCTCTTGCATACTTGCTTGCCAATGTGAGTTCAGAGATCAGAAGTGTATTAATTTGTGGTTATTCTGTTCTGTATTCTCACCCTCACCCAAATAACTTGTTTCGTCAGATAGGGATGATCTTCATTAAGTGGATGTTTATTTCAGGATATGTTTAAAAGGAATGGTCCTCATTTTCATGATAGTACCAAATTATTTTATATGACTTGCCAGGAACTGATTGGAACATAGTAAGTAATGTGTAGATCTCCTAGTGCTCTAACAGTGTCACTGGAAAAGGTATTGCCATCGTGACTTTTTTTGTTTGTTTGTTTTGTTTTGTTTCCCTCTATAAAGCAGGAGGTCTCATACACATTCAAGTTCCAACATCACAAGAACGAAAGCTTCATTCAAACTTGCTTTCTCCGGGAAGGCGAAAAAGGTAAACAGTGATGGGGGTTTGGGTTTGGGTTGGGCTTTTTTTTTAATTGTTTAGAAATTATACAGTGTTCTAACCTTTGGTATAAATTTTCTTAAATGGTGGAGTGTTTCAAATATAAGATCCACTGAGGGGGCCAGTGTGTGATGTTTCACAAAGGAAAGGAAAGTCAAAGATCTTAACATTAGGCTGATAGGAGGCTACTCATGCTTCTTTGTGTACAGTCTGTCTTTACTCCAGATTTCGACATAGGCAAATAATATTGGAGTTGAAACTTGGTATTCCTTCTAAAATGTCCTTTTCAATTATGAAAATTCTTAAAATAGATAAAAATGTGCATTTAACTTTGCAAAACTATTGATTTGGGTAAATTTTGTCACAAAAATATTAGTATTTGCACTAGAAGTTGTGTGAAACACTTTTCTTACACTAGTTTTGCATTTTTTATTCTCTGATTCAAATGTACTTTTTTTTGCCAAGTCTTTCCTATTCCTTCATGATTTTTTTTAAGTGATTTTACTGCCACTGCTGATTGATGTTTTCAGAAAGGCCTACACTGTGGTCTCATATAAAAACATTACATTTCCTATTCATCATCTAAATTCTTATGGAACCTAACATTTGTTTTCTTGTTTGAAAACAGCTGCTCCTTGAGAAGTCTTTGTTTTCAGTGGTAAAGCCCAGATCTGATTTTGAGTTGCAGTTAATTAGGATCCATTAACTGGTACCACCAGTTAAAGTAACATGTAGTAGAGTGGCAGTAAATACTGAATAGTGGGCATGGAATTCAGTTTGCCATTGTGCTGTTTACCCATAGTCCCTGTATTTGTAACTTCTGTGACGTCAAATACAATAGATGCATAAAAGTTAATAAAACAGGTACCAGCTTTTACTGCATTTTCAATATGTAGTTAATTTTCTGGTGATTAAGATCTTTTGTTTGCTAAGAAGGAAGAGAAGCACTTGATTTACTCATCATTAGGTCTGCTGTTGACAATTTTCTCATAAACTACGTCATAAATTTCCTGGAATGTTTCAGTGAATCTCAGAAGAGGAAAAGTATTGCAACATCTGGACCTCTTTCAGCAACTAGAAGTTCTCAAGACTCTGATGAAGCAGTAGTAGAAAAAGAAAGTGAGCCCCTAGAAGAATTAATTGATGGTAACTTCCCAGTGAGTATATGCATACAGAAGGTATTTGCATTTCAGAAACAAACTCAAACTCAAGGGAACTAGTCTTTAACATGTTGTTCATCTTGGTTATTACAGAAATTACTTTTAGAAGATAAATGTATTGGTTTGTATTTGAGCTAGCTCTCGTGTGTACTAAATTCATGAAGTTGACATGGCTATGTAGAGTTTTTTCTTGGTTTATTTGCTTTGCTGTAGGCTGTCAGAATACAGTAATTCTTTAGAGAATGGAAACCAGAAGGCACAATAAGCCTTGCTCTACTTTAGGAGAGTAGAAGTACAGGAATGTTTTGGGTTGATTTTCATAGCAATGTCATGCAGTCATAGATGACTCTCTGTTATAAAAGTCTTCTCTCTTTGAATTGATTTTTTAATTAATTTTAACGATCAGTCAGAAATTCATGCTCCTTTTCTAGTGAAGTTAAAAATAGAAACCTGACCACTTCAAAACTGTTTTCCAGCAACTGGTTATTGAAAATGCCAGAGAAAAAATCTTGAGCAACAAATCTCTTCAGGAGAAGCTCGCTGAAAACATTAACAAAATCCTGGGGAGGTAATAAAAGGAACCTCTAAACTTTGTATGTATCCTTATTTGATTTATTTTTGAGTTTTGAACTAATGATTTACGTGTTGCAGTGATGGCAGTGTTGCTCAGGCCCCTAAACAGACAGACAGTGGTCCTACGGAACAGGAGACTTCAATTGATGAAATCCTTGGACTTCAAGTAGGTGTAGATTGCCCTGTTCACATTGGTTTTGAGATCAGGCATGTGACAATGATCAGTTATGGGAACTATGCTGAACCTCTGACATCTGAGGATATTCTCTCCTCTTTCCATCCTTTCTTTTTATTAGTCTCTGTTTGCCAGTACAGCTGAGCCTCCCTGATGCTCCCCTCTGTGCAGGGGCAGCTCTGCAGCTTCCCTTGCAGAGGTGTGAAGTCTGACCTTGTGTGGTGCTGGGCAGGTTCAAGGAGCTGAGCTGACAGGACACTGATGTTCTGCAGGAGCTCATTTTGTGCCAGTTTAGCATTCTGAATTCATTCCCAGTGCCTGTCCAAGACAGCATAAGCATGCAGCAGGGTCAAAAACCAAGGGAGTGGGATTGCTTCTGGCAGTAATTAGCTGGCGACTTTACACTCAGACTGGATTTAAGAACACTGTCCCAGGCACCAGCTGCCTACTTCTCACTCAACCTTTGGTACCAGTGATTGCCTACCAGCTTCTGACTGGGGATCTAATCAACAGCCTTAGAGAAGAAAAAAAGAATTTAAAATATCTTGCTGTCTCCAAATATGTTTAATCTGATCTGATTTTGTGATTTGCTCCAAGATAAGCATGGATTGTTTAGTATAGCAAGAGAAATTATTTTTGGAGCCTAAATAATGATGCTTTTTCTTCAAATTTAGTATTTTTTTGCTTTTGGAGGAAATGTGCATTCTGATTCTGCAAACTAAACAAAATTATAGTGTTCTCCCTTCATACTTCTACAAGCCTCAAGCTGGCAATCACAGAATTAAAAAGGACTTTTAATGAGGGAAATTACAATCTTCACAGCCCTCATGAAAAGGACAGGAGAGTAGAGGCAGTTCCCTGTTTTTGAAGTAGAAGTATCTGGTTTGTAAGTGCTATTCTTCTGTTGCTTGGTGATTTTAGGTCAGTTGTTGTCAAAATACAGAGCTAAAAAGCTGCATTCCATTTTCTTGGGCAGAAATAAAGCAGTTTCTTGGTTTGGTTGGAGTAGCTGAGACAAAATCAAGAATATGACATGGAATATTCACCCTTAAAACCACCATATCAAAAGCTGTAGAGTGCTTAGAGGGTCTCCAGAAAGGCAGGAGAAACTTTGTATTTAAGCACTTGAGTATGTACTGGATCTCCTACTCATTTTATTTCTGGACTGCCACAGAACAAGTCAGCTTGAAACAGGAACCTTAGAGCTGTCCCATAGCTGTGCTTTCCAAAAGCCTTCCATAAAAAAGTAGTCGTAGGCTATATTATAGAACATGTAATGGCTATATGAAATAAAACTTCTGTTTGCTTAGTGTTGGCTTCTAGATATATTCAAACCTAAGAAATTAGGGTTAATTTGGGGATTTTTTTTACCAGTGGTTTGCTTGTACAGGCTCACAGCATCCATACCACGTGCATAAGCTTCCAGTGTAGCCTGAGATTTAGTCCTCCTTTTTGGTTAGTGCTGGCCATTATGTGGAGAATACTCCAGTACACACATGGTGGGGGCAATGTCTGACAGACACGTTTGGGTTTTGGAGAACCTTATTTCTTAAACTTCAATCACTAAGATTTTTTAACAGATACTAAATTTGTGGCAGAAATGTTCCCAGAATTATTCTTTACATTTCTGTGCTGAGCAGAAGTAATAGTACTAAAACCAATCTGAAAATAAAACAATTCTTTGGGGTTTTTTTTTAAGTTATGGAAGTAACTGGTTAACAGTTCTGTATATCATGTCTTTTCTCAGGGTGAAATTCATATGTCAGAAGAGGCTATCCAGGACATTCTGGAACAGACAGAATCAGACCCAGCTTTCCAGGCTCTCTTTGACTGGTTCGATTACGGTAGGCTACATTGTACTCAGTTGTACCGTTACTCTAAAGCATCCTCAGTGATAAGCTTTCCCAGGCATTGCTTGACAAAGCAAAGTAATTCAGCAGGCCTCTTGCAAAGAAATGGCATTGGTATTCCTCAGTACAGAATTAGATTCTTAGATACATTTATACACAGCTATAAAGTACAGCATTTTCCTGTGGCTGATATTCTGGGTTTGTGGTGACTCAGTGATTGTTTAATTGCTGTTATTTTAGACTCTCCAGATCTAAAGGATGATAGTTTATACTTGTTTGCTGTTGTAAAATTTTCTGTTTGTCTGATCAGGGATATCCTCACATTAACCATAAGGAGATTTTTACACTATGGTTCATTTAAAATGTAGTGATGACATGTACGTGTAAAATGACATATTTAACCGTTCTTCATGCTTTATTTTGAAAATAGGAAAGAACAAGGTAAACAAGAACTTACCTGCTGGTATTTCTGGTCGGAATGGAGTAGAAAACGAAATCCTGGTGGGTGAGAATAGCCTGGAAACACTTGAAAGTTCTTTAGGAACAGAAGAAACTAACAGATGTAGGTTTTTTATTTTTTCTCTAATATTTCTCTGTTAACTTTTTGTTCTGAAAATATTTTTAGACAATTTGTACATTTCAAAATTTTCTTTTTTCACTGGTAGTATCCATGTGGACATTTACAATGCATGAACATATAGATACATGTGGTCTGCTAGAAAGTTTCAATCTATTAAATTCAACAGTAGTCCTATCAGTGTACTTAAAAGTTGTACTTTATAAGCTCCTTAATGCAACCAGACGATCAATATATATAAATGGGTACTTTTCAGTATCCATTGTGGAACACACAAAGAGAATATTTTGCATCTAACCATATTAATCTTTTATCTCTATTCTGTAATGTATCTGTTAATTAATACACAAAAAGAGTCTTATGCTGGTCGAAAGGGATGTTAGTCTATCTTACCATTCTTAACAATAGTCCACGAGTAGCAGGTATTTAGTGAAAGTATATGGGAAATAGAACCAAAAGGTTTTTATCATGAGATGGTTTTTGTGCTTCTGGAAATCTGACGTAGTGACCTGAGCTATTAATGTGTTATGTGTGTACTTATTAGTAATGTACAAACTGATTTTCCAGATTATCTAGTGTATGTAACTGTATATTTTATGTATATATTCCACTCAACTTGAATGTAAGGATGAGTAACATTATTCCCGTTTAGTTTCACGTGAAACGGTTTTCCATTGAACTGGTAAGTTATTTCTAAAACGCTGTAAAAGGATCATCTGTTCTAATAATTATGGAACTAGTTTATTCTATGTTTTACAGGTGATACTTCTAGAGAACTACTATCCTGTAAAGATTTTCAGTTAGGAGAAGCATCATGTGCCTTGAAGACCAGCATAAATGATGATGATATGGCTAAGAAAAATACAGCCAGTGAACAGCTGCATGGAAATTGTAGACCAAGGAAGCAGCCTGAAGTGCTTACAACCGTTACCCCTGAACATATCGGAGAGCTTGAAATTGCTTTTGACTCTGTGCCTGCTTTGAGTGAACCTAATAAGAGACAGAGTTCTGATAGCAGATGTAATGAACACTGTGCAGATACTTATGTTACAAAAGAGTCATCTGCTTTCGTATCTGAAAGTGAGAGTGCTATGGAAATTGAAAAAGGCCCACCAAGTCACAGTTCTCAAAGTAATCCTAATTTAGAATTTGTTCATTCTGGTACTCCACAGATCCCTTTGATTTCAGTGGCAGAGGATCCTATAGCTGGTGAAAACAAAACCGTTTCTGGAGGTAAATGTCCGTTATCACCAGATACATCACTCTCTGAAAAAGCACTTCCTGGAAGCCCTTCTGATGGGAGCCCTGGCCAGAGGGCACTGCTGAGAAAAAACAACTCATCCATTTCTAGCCCACCAGCAGATGCAGGAAAAGAACAGACCGTAACCAATGATCCAGCTGCCTTGCCTGGTTTTTCACAGGAGAACTCCAGCCACCCCTGTAACCATCGGGACCAGAGCACACGGGCAGACTGTGCTGCGAGATCTGCAGTGGACATCACGCATCTTGACAAAACGGAGTTGCAGCTTGAAGTTGTTGATACTTCTAATAAAAACTCACATGTTCAGCATACACTTGATAAGCCTTGTAAGAAAGATTTTAACCTCCCTTCAGGACTGTCAAACACAGAGGATACACAAGGGGAGATGCAAGAACCTTCATCTTCTACAAAAGTAGACACTGATAATTTATATTTCTCTTCTGGTGATAATACATGTACAGAAATTTCAGTAGTGTCCACTGAAAACAATCTTACTACCTCTGAAATATGCCACTCTCCTCTCCCTGAAACTGCATCCTCAACAGACGAGTCAGGTACTGAGGCCAAAAGTATAAGCAGTGTATCTTCTAGTAGTCAACCAATGGATGTTGATCCTTCTAATATAATGTCCCTTAAGATCATCATCAGTGATGATCCGTTTATTGCATCAGACACGGAGTTAAATAATGCTGTTTCCAGCATCACAGGAGAAAATTTGCCTACTATAATATTGTCATCTCCAGCCAAATCCCCAACCAAAACTGCAGGCCTGCCCAAATGTCTGACATCAGAAGACACAGGAAAAAATGCTGATTCAGCTCTGGCAGAGCAGAATCTTCTTGTGCTTAGACCTAAGGATCCTGTGGTCAACTCGGTTAACACTCAGAATGAAGACTGCACTGGTTTTTCAGTTGCAGGTTCAACTCATCTTTCCAGCGAAGGAGGATTTATACAGTTGATGCCAGCCACAAGCACAGCTTTTGGGAATTCAAGCAACCTTTACATAGCCACCTGTATGACTGATCCAGCAGCCTTGGGTGCAGCTGTAACACCATCAAATGTAGTTGTATTGCCTGGCAGTTCTATGCCACTAGCTTCTCAAGCTCCAGCTGTTCAACAGTTGCGGACTCCTCCCAGATCCAGCAATACATTTCCAGCAAACCAGAGTGTCTCCCCAAACTTCCCACAGGGTAATCTCATTATTAGAAAATTACTGAAAATGTGTTTATATGGTGGTTTTGTTAAATTTTTTTTCCATAAGTGCATTAAAAGTAAACAATTTCTAAAGTGCTCTGTCTGCCACTTAAAATTATCCAGGAGTTACTCTTTTTTTTTTAGTGCATTAGCTGCTAGTAGAAATGAAATAAAAACTACCAGAAGTCATTGATCAGGCTGCTTTGAATGGAAAAAAAAAAAAAGCCTCATATTTCAGAACCTGAAATTATATAATTTTAGCAGCATTAGATTTAGGAAGCATATTTTGGTTTACACTGGAAAGGATTCCACTATTTTGGCTAAATAAAACAGGTTTTTATTTTAATAAGATTCTTGTTATAAATGGAATACTTTGTGTTAAAAGTATACATATTTAGTTTAGATAACTGGATAGATATATCTAGTCCTTCCCAAATTATTTCCTTGGTTTTGTTTCATTTTTCAAAAACCTAGACTACGTTAGAAGTACATATTAGTAAATATGAAAGTATAACATTATTTCTTTCCATGATTTAAAATCTGGTACAAACATTTTTATTATTACAGCAATAAAAATTTTGAGTGCTTTTTAAATGTTAAAACCAGCTATAAAATAGCTGTAATCACCATATTTAGATTCTTTTCAAAAACTAAGAACTTTCTGCAGTTGCCTTTGAATTTCTGTGTGTAGTCATTTCATTGAGGTCAGAGACCAGTGCAATCAGAGACCAGTACATGCAAGGTCTTAGACTGGCAGCCTTTTCTGTCATTGGATTTCGTAATGCAACTGTTACCTTCAGTGCTTTTTACATAGAGAGTGGAACAGTTTTCTTCCACTTTCGAAAGTTTTCTTCCACTTTTCAATTAATATGCTATGATAGTTTCCACATGTTATAATTCCTGTATATCTGGCAGCTAAATAAGCTATTTAATGTTACTTGTTTTTATAAATAATTTTAATATAAAGTTTAAACCTTAAGATAGCTTTATCATATTTCAAGCTTTATTTTGAGCTTTTACGAAGGAAAATAGACTTTAACTAAAGAATTCCTTATAAACGAAAAATAACAGTGGTACTCACCCTGTTTTCTAGTGGTGAACTATAGCAAGGACAGTAAAGTTTTTCTAAAAACCCAGAGCTTTTCTTGCCACAGGTTTTGACCACACATAATTTTAATAAATCCTGTCTTGAAGCTTTTCACTGAAGTATTTTTAGTTTCTGTACAATCTTAACACTTTGGTATTTTTTAGGTTCTGCCATTATAATTGCATCTCCGGTGCAGCCAGTTTTGCAAGGAATGGTGGGAATGATACCTCTCTCTGTAGTAGGACAAAACGGAAATACATTCTCAGCACCTGCCTGCCAGGTAGCACATCTCAAATTAAGATTTTCAGAATTAAAGCTGGAGTGATAAGAAGTGCTTTGGTAAATTGTAATAGAATATTTTGATTCTTTCAAGGTTCTTCATATGCCTGTGGCTAATCCAGTGTGCAACGGAAGTGTCCCAAAGCTTCCCATCCCTCCCAAATCACAGAAGATTCCTGGAGCAAGAAACAAGACTAATACAGGTACCTGCCTTGCATTCTTGAGAGGGGCAGAAGAAAAGCAGGGGATTCTAAGGACAAGTCAGTTCTAAGTAAAAAAGTTTTATAAATATCTGTTCTTCTATTCCTGGAAACTGCTGGGCTGGCTTGAGAGAGGTCTGTACCTGCAGTTAGTGACCCTTGTTTGCTCAGTTTACAAAAAGCTTCCAGCATATAGCATAATTCCAGTTTTGGTATCAAACTTATTTCCAAAATTTGATGCTTCAAGGCTCTGATGCAGTTTTAAAAGTTTACTTTTCTTTATATTTCTGATTATTTTTCATCTTGTTGGTTTTAAGTAGTTTACTGCTGCCATTGGAACTAAGCGACATAGTAACAAAGATATTAGAAGAGTCAGCAGTTCTAAATTTATTAAGGAAAAATATTTAATAGAAGTGTTGCATATTTATACAAAAAATGCATTCTGCTGTTTTCCTTTTGCCCTTTCAGGTACATGCTTCTGTATATTCTTTTCATTCAGACCTTGCTTCTTTAAATAGTTAATTGAAACAAGACTGGAGTTACGTTCATTTCTCGGTGTTGGAAAGGGGTAAAGAAAAATAATTGAAAACAGAAACATTGAGTTATAAGGACAACTTGTACTTTAGCCTATCTTCCTTTTTAAAAAAGAGTAGGCTTACACATAAAAATGAAAATAGAATGAAATTTCAAATTAAGATAAAAGCTAGGATTGTATAGTAGTTTGCATTCTGGCTTGCTGATGGATAACTGAAAGTTCCCTGTGTTATTTCCTTTCTACTTGGAAATCCTTACTGTGCATTTTTAAGTTAAGGATATTTTGTTTTGTCTTGCCAGGGCTATGTATTATCTAAGTGTAGACAGCAAGCTTCTTGTTTGTTCTTAGTTGCGGACCTTTGCTAGTCTACTAATTTGTAAAGTTTAAAGTTACAAGATATTGCAGAGTTTTTTGCTGGATTTTTCTTTATTGGTTCTCTGTCAGGTGAAATGTCATAGTACTAACTGTGAAATTATTTACCTATCATTCATTAAAACTTCACCTGTTGTTTCAGGAAAACTGGTACCAAATGTAGCCGAGCCTTTGAACCATACAAATCCTCGAACACAGAGGTCAGTAGTGCTAGGTATTGAAATTTGCTTTCTTTTTCCTGTCACGAATTTCTTCATTCAGTATTGGTGAAGAGAGGAGCTTTTATTAATAGTAGCATAAGCAGTACCCCCTTTCCTGCTGCCTGTCTGCTAGGAGTATTGATACAGATGTGTGCTGGGACTGGTGCAGCCTGTGCTAGAGTTGTCTTGTTACTATTCCTGTGTTAATTTTGTGTGGCTCTGTCTTCATTTTCTCCTGTCTCAATTGTCAAGTAAAAATTGTTTGAGAGGAGTCTAAGCTAGGAGGATTGCCTGTTAGATTTACTGGGAGATTTAAATTACTAAAACCTTTGCTTTCTCTTTTCAGATGAGTAGTACCCATGGTTTTGTAGTGTAGCCTCATTGCCTTTACCATTCTCTGACCCAAATCCAGTAGAGTTCATTAGATTGGGTTCTGCATCTGTGTTTCAGCTGTGTGGATTAGAACACTGCTTGATCATTTAAAAAGTGAGAACTGAATGCAAAATGGCAAGGACAACAGCATGCTAACTTTATATTGGTGAACATAATTTCTAATTGGGGTAGGTACTAGGTTTCTGTTGGGCAAATGAGAGAAGGAAGCAAGGCTGCAGTAGTAACTCTCCTTACCATTAATGGACTTCGGAAACAAAAGGATGTTGGAACGAGCACAAGAGTGTAGAGGGAGATCAGAAGTTCAATTTAAATATTAGAGGCAAAATTATCTTTTATTGCAAAAGTAGCGCATGCTTAAAAAAAAATTACCTATTCATAACTCACTTAAAATGTTGGAAAAGTGGAGATAAAACAGGAACATATAAGTCAGCTTATTAAAAAAATTCCAACTCTATATCAAGTTATACCATATATATGCATGCAAAAAGTACTGATTTTTTTAAAACTACAGAAGCAGGATCTTGGATAATACCACTTCAATAATTCAGCTTTCTGTTAACTTTAATTGCTATGTAGATGTATGTTTTGCATAGCAAAGAGAGCAAAATGTTCCCTGCAAAGAGATGTAATTTCTTTTTTCTACTTTCTGCCCTCTGTCTCATCTCCTACTTAATGGACGTAAAACAAACTGCTACCACTCAGATCGTTTTTACCATGTCAAAGGTACCAAAGTTACAATCACAAAAATGTGACTTTTCCTCTTAGAAGTTACAGTGGTTTATCTGCAGGGAGAGAGTCTTACAGGCATAGATGAATGACGCCGAAGCTTCTCTTGGAAATGCAGCGTAAGCCAGGCAGAGGGCACAGATACAAGAGTGGTATGAGCTGACAGAGCAGAAGCTTTTTTCTTTTCACATTGCTACAGTGCAGTGATAGCTTTTTCACTTGTGTGGGGCTGGTTGTTAGGTAGAGACCACGCCCGAGGGAGTTTGTCTTGCTCAGTATCCTGGCACCCACCGCAAATGCGTAGGGAAGAGTACAAGGCACACACATGATTATATTGTCCAAAATATTCTGGCAGCCTCTTAAGAATTTGAGCTTGTACAGGTTTGAAAGCAAACCAGTGACTCCAAGTCAGAAATACAATTTAATAGGGAAAAGGTAAAATAAATGCANCAAAGACTTCCAAAGCCATAAGTAGTATTCTGGGATGGACTGTCCTGTGCTGAATGCACTCAGTTTCTTTTTGAAGTCAAGTAAACTACCACCATCCACAAATCTCCCAAGGCAAAAAAGTTCCCAGGCTTAATTATATACTTAGTGACATGCAGTGTCTAGACCTCCTTGTTGTGTTTTGAACCTAATACCTATGTTATTTGATGCCCCTAGTTTTTCTACTGGAAGGTACAGCAGATAGTTTCATTTTGTGGGCCTTCTTCACAGAACTCTGTTGCATTTCCCCTCAGTGATTTCTCTTTCCAGGCTGAAGAGCCCCAGTCCACCTCATTGCTCAGTGTACAGACTGTTTCATACCTTTTTGCCAAGAAAGCCTTCTCTGAGCTTTCTGCAGTTGTCATTCCTTACTCTTGATCTTTGCCTGCTGATACTTAAAGTTAGGATGGAGATTTGAGGGATGGGTGGGGACTTCCAGCCAGCTGATATTAACTTGCCTAGTAAGAATAAACATGTCAATGAAATGTTCTCATCTCGTTTTCAGGACTGGAAATTGGGACAAGCTTACTAGCGCAGAACTAGGAAGGAAAGTGGAAGAGAACTTACCTGTTGTACCAGCAGAGAGCACAAGCTCAAATTCAAGACAGAGTGAGAGTCACAGGAGAGTGCTTTGTTTTGATAACCTCCTACCTGCTCCAGGAGGAAACACCCAAATTCAGACTACTAAGAGTTCATCCCAGAAAGAAAGAAACGAAAACCCTTTATTTGCTGTTGACTCTGCATCCTCCTCTGCTAAGGCACAGGTACCAAAGAGAGAGAAAGACAAAACATTGCCCAGAATTCTGTGTAAGCCAGAAGTTGGTAGCAACAGAAGCGCATCTGCAAAGGAGCCACAGCCCGAGCGGAAGGTGGCAACTGCAGGGCTTTCCTTAGATCCCTTCCACAAGACGACAGCAAACAAAGAAAATGAGTTACGAAGGGACACTGATGAAAAGCAGAAGAACCAGGACACTGCCAAACTCTCAAATGGCCAACAAAGCGTTGCCTTGTGGAATGAGAAGACAGTTTCTTCAGTACAAGAGCTGAACAAGAAGCAGGGTTCGCTGTCGAATGGGGCCGGCAGTGGCAAATCATCGGTGTCCGTTTCTTTGTCCTCGAAGGAGATGAAGCGAGAACCTGCTAAAGCTTCCAGCCAAGGCCTTGGCCTGTCCAGCCCGTTCAATAAACAGTGTGTGGAGATGCTGCAAGACATTCAGTGGCAAAGCCCCACGGGAAAGACGGTTGAAAATGGAGAACTGCCAGTACCCCGGACGCCGTCTGGAGTTGGGGACAGGCACACGGATGACACTGCAGACAATGTGCGGACCCCGACTTGCCGGCGGTTCAACGAGGACAGCACCACCCCCCGCATCATGGTGCCCCCTGCCACGCCAGACCTGCCCGCCTGCAGCCCAGCCAGCGAGACGGGCAGCGAGAACAGCGTCAGTATGGCTGCCCACACCCTCATGATCCTGTCGCGGGCGGCCATCGCAAGGACTAGCACTGCAACCCCCCTCAAGGACAACAGCCAGCAGTTCAGGGCTTTGAGGAGCACCGTAAAGAAAAGGAAACTGGAGGACTTGAATGAGGGGGAGAGAAATTCTCGTTCTGCAAATAGAAAAGACCTTCAAAGCTCTCCAACTCCATCAAAAAAAAAGAAAATAAAGGCAAGTACAAACATCTACTTCTTTTATTTGAATTTCTAAATATATATATTTACATATATACTGTTTGTAATGGAATGGTTCAGAGATGCTAGTGCAAGTCCCTGACATCCTATTTAGATTAGCCAGTTCTTCCAACTTTGCCTCTTGAGCGTACTCTGAACTAAGTTTTCTCAAGATTGGTTAAGTTTTCAGATACACACAAGTAACTCCTACTACCTCTCTAGATAGGCACCTATGAAAACTATAGAATTTCTCCTAAAACATGAATGAGTTTCTAAATTCTAAGTTTCTAGGTGGAATGTAGGAATTAGGCCAAACTCAAAGGAGGCCTTACTAGAATCCAGGCTGTTCTTGCATCTGTGTTTATCATCGTGAGCGATACTCCCAGTCTCTGTAGCATGCAGCACTGTGCCTTTGACTTGAGGATTTAAGGGTAAAGAGCCATGGTGTGAGACACAAAAAGGTGTCTTTTGGATGTAAATGGATGTAAATTACCAAAAAGAAGTATAACTTTGTAATTCCCATACTTAGTTCTAGCATGCTCCTGAAACAGCGTGACTGAAAAATGCTCTGTTCTGCGGAGGGGAGACACATGTGCAGGGCACATGGCAGTGTCTGAGTTCTGGGGAAGATTCGTGCAGGAACAGCTAGAGGGGGGATGGAAGGATGAGGAAGAAAGGAATGCTTACAAGGCTCTTCAGTTCCCTCAGGTTCTTTGTATTTAACACAGGTGTTACTTTCCTCTCCAACAGAAAAAGAAGCTCCCGAATTCTTTTCCAGCAGGAATGGATGTGGACAAGTTCTTGTTGTCTTTGCATTATGATGAATGAACAAAAAGAAGTTGAAGTGGGACCATCTGAAGCTCAATGGAGCGGTGCTGAGGTTTTGCATGGGAAGAGAAGTTAACTCTTAAGGGCAAGTTGCACTTTCAGTGCACTGAAGTTTCACTTTATAGCAAAGTCGTGCTGTTTCTGAAGCAGGTGGCAAAGTGTAAATATCATTGAGTTGGGATATGTTTATTTTTGAAAAAGCACTTGCAGAATTTTAGAGCCATTTAAATTGCAAAATTGTAAATTTGTATAAATGAAATGTAAGAAAGATTGTACATTTCCTTTTAGACCACGTTGTCTGCGTTCTGCTGCTTTCTCTACTTACCCCTCCAACTGGCTCAGCCAGTCTGTGAAAAGCTGGTGTTTGTCACTCACCGCTCTAAGACATGGGCAGCTACCTTGGCCACTTCTCACTGTTGTTGAATCTGAAAGGGACTTAAATATTCATCTCTAACTGGCTTGTACTCACACTCTCTTCTCTCATAACTGTCAAATTCATTTTAAGGCTTTAAACAAAGTAAGAAAAATACCAATAGCTAAACATAAGGCCAATAAAACCTCAAAAAGCATTTCTTATCTGATGAAGCTTTTCCCAGCCAGTCATTCAGACAAGAATTTTCATTTGGACAGGCCTCCTCTGTTTACACTATTTGCTACATGAGATGTCATTCGAATGCAAAAGCTGTTTTCATGCAATGTACTTTTCTGGGGTCACGCCTCTCTATGAATACTTCAGCTGAAGCAGCAGCTAAACAAGAATTAGTGTGTTCTATTGCAAAAGTCAATTCCCTCGCCTTTCATTTGTACTTCTGAGAAGTTTGTTACTATCTCTTACATTTTTAGCCAGACATGGAAAAATTTGCATCTGATATTTCTGTTTAATAACAGAGCTTGTCATAGCTATTATACAAACTCTCTCCAAAAGGGGTGCAGGAGAAGGTCAGCCTACATTTTACTGAATGAGCAGACCTTGCTCCAAAACTGCAGAATTTTCTCTACTGGTATTTCTTCCTTTGTTCTCAAATTGTTGATGTCTTAAAAAGGAAAAAAAAAAAAGTGCAAGTTTTCTTGTAAGAGATCTGTACAGCAACAGGGCAATGTTTCAGATAGAATACAAGGATTCCTAAGGAACCAAGATTATGCAGTAGATGTTTATATTAAACCCATCCAATAACTAAATACTGCATAGCATTTACAGCTTGAATAAATATTTTTGTTCTAATAAAAAGTCGTGTGTCTTGGTTAATGTTTTTAAGTCCACTAAGCAGCTTTGCAGATACTGTATAGAAAAGTCCTGTTGGTCAGTTGTTTTTGAAAACAAAGAGTCCAGTATTAAACACTAAGTTCTAATAGCAATTGTCAAAGGGGCTAGGACAGGCAAGCACAAAAATTTCTGTCTTAAGCATGAAATGTTTAATAGTGATGGTGACATTTAAAAATAATTTTTTGTTTGAGACCTAATGTAACTCTTGCATGGGCCATCTACTACCGACCCCACGTAATCTTTCAGCTCAGGCACACTACTATTGAAGATACGAATTATCAGTTCACTTTCATAGGAAAAAGTATCAAGCTGCTCTCACACAGCACCAATTTTTAGGAGAAAAGAGCTATTTCCAGTAGCAGCACTCCCTGAGTTACCAAGAGAATTCCTTTTCAAGGGCCTTTGAGAAATTATGTCAGTGAGAGAGGGAGCCATAGTTAACATTCTTTATTGTCAGGTTTCAAGCCAAAATTATAATTTGACATTGTTTATTTGTACTGTATAAAAGCAATAAAAGCCCAGTTGTCTGGATCAGTAATCATTGATGCTTTAGGAAATTTTAGATTAGCAGTTACAGAATTCATCCACTGATTGATAAATAAGATGTAACAGCTACCACTCATAATTTTGATCAGATAGCATTTAAGGCTGTGTTTCTGATGCTACTTGGGCTACAGCTTCTGTATCAGTATTGCAGAAGCACCTCCTCCTCCATTGCAGATTCCTGCAAGACCATATTGTCCTTGTTTCAAAGCATGGGCCATGTGAACCACAATTCTTGCTCCAGACATTCTAAATGTAAGAAAAAGAGACATAGCTTAGTTTAAAGGAAATTCTTAATTTGACCTACACAGGGCAGTTGGCAGAATATAGTACCAACAAGAAAACCAAACCAATCCTTTCATCTGCAATTAGATGTGATACAGATAAAGTACTGGAGTTAGAGAGGAATAAACACAAAGGTTCTTAAACATGGAGTTTTTCTTCGTATATCTCAAGTTTCTTTGGGAAAAAGAAATCATCTCGATGTCAGCCTATATATTACAGAGTATCTCTGCATGCAGCAAAGCTCTATCAAAGAAGGGAACAAATCTCCCACAACCAAACTGATAATAATTATTAAATTCAAATATACACTTACTTGCTTAAAACTTGTTTACTTATAAGACAATGCCTCTGGTGCAGAGCAAAGCCAGAGCTTATTTTGCTTACCCTATTGGATGTCCAAGAGAGATGGCACCTCCATTAATATTTACTTTTTGTGGATCAATGCCCAGCATTTTAATATTCGCCAGCACCACAACGCTGAATGCTTCGTTAATTTCCCACATTGCAATATCTTCTTTTTTCAGGCCTGTCTCACTTAGAATCTAGAAATAATAAAAAATAATTACTACCATTAAAAAATTAGGAAACTAATTATAGAAATAATTGGTCTATTTTGAAGTCAGTAACTCAGGCTGCCCATACTCTGATTCACAAATTCACATTTAGGAACCTCTTTGTCAGATGAGAAAAAGCAAAACTGAGGGACTGAAGCACTTGAGTTTTGCACTTGAGACTTGAGTTTTCACCAAAGAAGGAACGAAGAGTAGTCCATGCCAAGGATACATTTCCATCACATTTACACTAAGATTGCTGCTACAGTAAGTCCATTTAACCTGGCACAGTACTGCCTCACACCATACACTTCAGTTCCTTTTAGAACAAGTCTATCTTTGTATAACCATACTTATTTTGCCTTTCAGCCATAGAAGGTGCAAAGCTTCAAAGTTGTAAACACGCTCAAAGTTGCTAAAAGCAGTATAGAACAATATTCTCTTTCAAAACAGGTGAGAAAGTTGTTACTGAAGATCTGCATTCTAGCCTTGATCCTCTGAAAAACATCTGTTCTTAGGATTTCTGACATCATTATAATTTCAATCCTAATTCAAGACGACCCACTGAGGGGGGATGAACTAACAGTGGGAATGGTAGGGAAGTTTGTTCTTTTTTTTCCCAAAACCCACTCAGTTTTATTCTTGCCTTGGGAACAGCATATGCAGGTGCAATTGGAAAGTCAATAGGATCAACAGCAGCATCTGCAAAAGCTGGAAGGAAAAAAAAAAAAAAAAA
>VZTH01013601.1:191979-206522 GCA_013397815.1 Aleadryas rufinucha
AAAAAAAAAAAAAAAAAATCACAAAAGGTATTTAAAGACCTTGTGTTTTTACCATACATGATTTTCTTTCGTGCAAGCAGCAAACCCTGCCAAGACAGAAAAATTCTGACTACCATGGTCCATGAAATAGATGCATCTAAAATGTAGTGCCCTAAGTAAGCCATACAATATTTTCAGATTTTTATTGTTATTATATATAGAAAATTCTGTTCATGGCCAAAAGTCTGCTGGTATAACACTTGAAATTTCAAGGACTGTACTGAGAAGATGCAGCCATAATGTCAGGTAACCAGGACTCCCAGTCTGAGAGCATACTATAGGAGTATTTTCCAGGACTTTCCGAGAGATAAGAAAGATCATACCTACTATCCGTGCCAGTGGTTTCACTTTCAGTCTCTTGGCTGCCTCTGTAGTCATCAGCACCAAAGCAGCTGCTCCATCATTCAGAGTACTGGCATTAGCAGCTGTAACTGTTCCTAGAAAAGGTAAAACATTCCTTAGAGGTGAAAGTATTATGCAAAGCAGCTCATGTATATTCTGTTGAGGATTGTTTTTCCCTGAGTTCATTGAACATGAAGTCTCAATCATATGGTGATACCTGTTGTGCTGAATTAACTAAAACTGAGTTGGGTTTTGATATCTGATGAAACAAGTGCAGCCACAGGTATTTGTATTCTTGTCCCAGTACCAGTTTAGATCATGCCTTCTATGGCAGCTGCATTGCTGGCATTTTCACAGAATTCCAGCTCAGAAAGGACTGTGAATGAGGGGCAGCTTTGAGTTAGCCAGGAAGGTTTATCACAGGTTTAGGAAGCAATGGCAACTCTGTAAAGCCACTCCAGCTCCCTCAGCAACAGGAGCTTACGCCTGGCAGAGACCAAGCCAACAGCAAAACTGAAACCAATCCGTGTCAGTCTTTTTAAGGTAAACATCCCAGACAGAGGTGTTCACTGGTTTAAGGTTCTTGGACCATCTTTTAATCCAAGCCAGTTCATGCTGTTGTACAGCATGTTTCTTTATCTCAGCAGACATTTAAAAATAAAGGGACAATCGTTGGGCATTCAAGCTCTTGTGAATAGCGCTCTTCACCCTAACAAAGCATCCTTGCACTTGGCAGAAAATTAAGCAGTTCTTTTAACGATATTTACCATTTTCTTTTTGGAAAACAGCTTTCAGCTTTGGAACTTTACTGAAATCAACACGTTTGTATTCTTCATCTTCTTTCACTTCTGTATCTGGCTTTCCTGAAATTCAGATTTAATTCAGGTTTAATATTTTCTAGAACAGTTGACTAAATACTGCCTTATATAAATAACTTATTTCAGTAAAAAAGTGCAAATGCATGTAAAAAGCACATCAAGAAATGTGCTTACAAAAACTGAAAAAAAGTTACTCCTTAATCAAATTTATTCACAGAAAATCCATTTATCCTTCACAGTGGCTGAACAAAAAGGACAAAAAGCATATCTTTAATGTAAATTAAAACATAGATGTCCTTAAGCCATAACTAAATTCAATAGCTAATCTTTCAGTTAGACAAAAAAGAAGATATGGTGTGTAACATTAAAGAAAAATTGAAAAGCAATAGCCAGATGACAGGTCACTGACTGCTGTTCATCAGAAAGTCTGCCTAACAGAAAATTCTTAGGTGATCAAAATTAATGTTCCTGAGATTTGCATGTTTAAACAACACAATTTGCACTGAACACAATGTTACAGCTTTCAATGAGAAACACAATTCATCTCATCACACCTTTTCACAATACCTTTTTTTGAAATAGTGACAGGAACTATTTCATTTTTCAGTACTCCTGAGTCCCAGGCTGTTTTGCTCTTGGTGTAAGAGCCTATGGCATAAGTGTCTTGTTCCTCTCGGGAAATAGTGAACTTCTTCGCAGTATTCTCAGCACAGTTGCCCTGGAAGAAAACCAGGCCTGTTAGGTTTGGTATTTCTGAAGATGCAAAGCACAACTACAACAGAAAAAAACTCAACCAGCAGATTTCCAGAATTGAATGGGACTAATATTTGGTGTCCATTTCTGATTTACACAGTCATGAACAAATAGTAACTTTTGGTGTTAAAATATCGTCTTCAGATTTAGCAAATGTTTTCAGATCCAGATTATCGAAGCCATAAAGGAACTTTCCTTATAAGGCTTTTTATTTCTTCCAGTTAAACTGCATGCAAAAGTAAGTTTAAAGTGCTTAGGCTGACATCTTCAGAGACTGAAGATCATTGTTCAGCCACAGAACCAGATGTTCACATCATTCTCCTAGTGTTTTTACTCCATTTTTACCTTGCCTATTCCAAAGATTACAAAAACAAGTCAACACAGAGCTTACTTAGCCTTCAGAATCTCTAAAAACTGTAGAAATAAAAAGTATGTATCCCTTTTTTCTAATAACTGGAATGAAATAGGTAGAATGAAACAACCAAATCATCTTATATATAGGCAAATGAAGATTGTAATTATACACTCACAATTCATTATCAACACTGTCTAAATATCCAGTGACAAAATAATTTTTAAAAAAATCATTTACTCATCTGGAAAGATCTGCCCTTGAAGAGGTTTTGTTCCACCTCTCATTTTCTCAGAAAACTCAATGAATCACACAAAACCCTTTAGTACTGTGTCCCTCCAGTTCTTCTAACAAGCAAGTTCACGTCTATGTAATTAATGAATTTAAAGTCTTCAAAGCACCAGCAACTTAGGCTATTGCCAAAACGGACAAGAGTAAGTTCCTAAAGCCAGCCGATGGACTTGTATGTTCTCACACAGACTGTTAAGGCTTTCTGAACAACCTACAACAGCTATAAGAAAGACAAAAGGTTCCAAAATACTGTCCCAATCTATTAAAACTTGGTGTATTATAACCAACTCCTAGAGCTTTCCCTCACATAAAGGAACTATCGAAGCCACCATTTAGATGCCTATAAAATACATTCAAAATCCATTTTAGCTGAAATGTGGGAATGAATTTTAACATTCCCACATGGCCTAAGCACTACAGTGCAAAAAGAATAAATCATACACAAGGGAAGTCTGTATCAAATCTATGGATGACAGTAAATATTCTTCATGACATGTTTTCCTGTACCCCAGCAAGAACACTAACTGATCGATCAATAATGCCCTACAGTTGTGAATTACCAATGGTTCAGGTCAGAAATATTCATAAGCTGAAAGTAGCCATTCTCTTTTCAAACTTTTCTTCCCTGGTGATTGTTCTTGACTATCTTTGCATCAGTTGTTTTCCAAACCCATCCTAAGTTTGCCCTTGTTTGTCCAATTTAAGTTGCCCTGCTGATGTGTAAGCACACCAGCTGACTCAAACCTTCCCACAGGAGATATGAGATATGTACACTGGGGGAGGGAAAAAACATGAGCCTGCTGGATCCTACAGAGCAGGTACCTTTAAAGACACCAAGCACCTTGATTGCTCCCTCCCTCAGATGGAGCAACAGCAATCCATCAGTAGCAGAATTAATTTTTCTCTTAATCCGTGCTTTAGGCTATTCAGACTGCAGAGACAAGTAAATACTAACACACAAATTGCTGTGCTATTTTGGTCTTCTGTCCAGCCCCTCCATTACAGCCACTGCAGGAAACCTGGAAATGCAAGACTTTTTCCTTATTTCCAGGCTTGCTAGAAGAAGCAGTTTCATAAGAACTACAAGCAAGCTCTTCAGATCTGCATCAGGTCTATCTACAGTTGTGTGGTAGGTTGGATCTGAGCTGATAAAACAGCTCGTCTGACCAGTAGCGCTTTTCGGAATTTCCATATTTAAAGTCTGGAGGACACAGGAAGTGCCTCTCTTTTGGTTTGGCCGCTCCTGCGGGAGGGGGGAGGAGATGGGTGTTGGAGTCGCTTCTCGGAGCAGCCTCGGGCCTCTCTCCCCCCCCGCCCCAGTGCCGGGGCATGGCCCCAGCATGCCGGCGGGAGAATCCCCCCAGAGCCTCGGCAGCAGAGGAACAGCCATAATCACTGCAATTAGCTAAGACCACCTGGCTGAGCTTCTGAGGACTGACACCGCCCCCGCCCCCCGCCACGTGGCCACAGAGATCCTGGCAGAGGCCGATGGAGCTGAGAGACTAACATCAAAGAAGCCAGCAGCACACAGAAAGTGGGATTTTTCTTCATTATAAAGCCCGTACGACGGAGACTGTTATTCATTGTGGCGTCTTCAAGGTCAGAGAGAAAGAGCACGTTAGTGGAGCAAAGATGGCGGCGGGGAAGAAAGAGGGCGGAGTCGCGCTAGCAGCGCGGAGCTTAAACCTGCTTTTTGCAGACCATGATGAAACCTGTAATATTCCAAACTGTTTTTTCTCTTTAATCCATTTAAAGACATAGGGGGGTGATGAAGAATTCTGAATGCAGCCTATGTACAAAGGAGACCACACCAGGTTACCCAGAAATTGTGAAAAGTTGTGAGAAGCTTTTAGGACTTTTCTGTGAAGATGCGAGTTGCTGTTTCAGGCTGGAATTTGTCCACCCTTAAAAGGAAAAACCCCATGTGTGGCCCATGGTAAAGGGACTGATTTCTTCCCATGAGAGCAACAGTTTTTCCTGGCAGCAGCTTTTAGTCCCAAGCGGGGGCTGTCGGACTGTTGGCTGATGCAGCTTGGGAGACCACGGACAGCAAAACAGACCTCTGTTTCCTTAAATAGTGGAGAGATTCTTAAGAACTGTGAATACTGACCAAAAATCATGTTTTATTATCCTTTGTGCTGATTTGGGAAAGAGAAAAGGGAGGAGGGGGGTGTTGGAGCAAAGGGAGGGGTTTTGCTTTGATTTCTTTTTTTCTTTTCTCTTTTAATTCTGTTAATAAACTTTCCCATATTCTTTAAGTTTGGAGCCTGCTTTGCATTCCTCCAAATCTCCTATCTCACAGAAGATAAGAAAGGCGAACTGAAACCATTACAAAAATTATGTTTCTCCCCGGTTTAGAACCCAACCCACTACAAGTTGATACATTAGCAGTGTGCAGGAATATTTACCATATGGATATGGTTATAAGCATCTGTCAGCCCATCTTTCACTATCAGGTCTTCCAGCTTTACTCCTCCGTAAGGTGTTGCCCCTCTGCTCATCGTGTAGGGAACATTAGACATGCTCTCCATTCCACCAGCAACCATGACATCCTGCCCAAAGGAAACGAGATAAAATCAATAATCATGCAGTGTGTTCTCCATGACTTCTGTAGGAACAAATATTAGCAAAAGCTTAAGCATGGGCATTTCATATTCCTGAAGAGTCTTAAAGAAAGAGTCAAAAAACCCCTTTAAGCATTTAAAAAGCAAACAGCAGGAACAACTGAAGATAGTTAATCCACCCTGG
This sequence comes from Aleadryas rufinucha, assembly GCA_013397815.1. Lineage (NCBI taxonomy): Eukaryota > Metazoa > Chordata > Aves > Passeriformes > Aleadryas > Aleadryas rufinucha. The sequence goes on from VZTH01013601.1 coordinate 197,323, forward strand.
CAGAACAACTGACTTCTGGCTGGTATTCAGCTTTAGACCCATGTTGATCTCTTACAGTTTTATGTCAAAAGTTTACAAGATCAAATTATAAATTTTACTTTTATAGGTTTGGGTTTTTTTTTTTCTGTAAGTTTCTCATTTTTCTTCTTTATTCCAAGCTCCTTATCCCTTTGGAACAAAGAAGAGTCAGAATAACGGTATATGAAGAGACAGGAGATTGACAAGTGCCTGCAGTCTTACATAATATTGTTTCATCTTACTATGTAAAAACAGATGTCTTACTACATGGTTTTATCATATGAAAAGGCCACAAAAAAAGACAATTCGCAATTAATGATTACGTAACTTGAATCATTATGGCCATTTATAAGCTACTGTACTTTTCAAGCTGAAACAAAGCAAACCTGCAAAGCTACAGGGACTATAAGTATACCCACTGTTCATCAGGCTGTATCCCCAAAATCCCTAGGATTCCAGGATGTGAAGAATAGACACAGTTGTGTTTAATGGCATACATGAAATAGAGATAAATGTAAGAAAAATACATTAAGTACACAATACTCAAGAGTCCTTGAGAGTTCAACAGTCCTGTTCATATAAATTCAAAACCATTTTACACAAAACAGCAATAAGAAGATGAAAGCTTTTTTGGCTTCTTTAAATTAAGACTTGGAAAAATACTGACTTGGTTCAGAACAGATCATAAACTAGATCCAGAAACATGACATGAAGTAATAAAGAAGAGAAAGAAGGCTGGAGACAAAAACTATTGAAAAGACAGACTAATTGGAAAGGCAGTGGAGATATGGAAGCAGCAGCAGATCAGAGAAACAAGAGTCCCTGGCATTTCAATTCCATAAACTGAAAGACCAGGAGAGAGAGCCAATGCAATTGTTTATATAATGGTGTACACTGACTCAAGCCACAGGGAACCATCACTGACTGTCATACCACAGATACCTCAGAGTCCACAGCCAGGAAAACAAACCAGTACCAACCCCCTCTATAATTTATAGCTCTAAGAGACTAATAACTGGCTGAGTCTCTGCTTTTGCTGAGACTGGCAGCACAGCTTGTATGATTAAATCAGCTGAAAACTCCAGTTCTATTCAGAGCTCATGGCCTACATCTGTCAAACCAACCAAAGGCACAACCACACTCATGAACTCATTGGATATAAATGACTAAATCCAAATGTAGCTGTTTACAAAAACATGCTGGGCCTGGTTCAAAGTCTGATGACAAGATTTCCACCAACTTCAGCAGGCCCCAGACAAAGTGCTGCTCTCTGCAGAGCAAGGCCAAAGCAATAAAGCAGTTGCTTAACTTCACTTACACTGTGATTTCCACAGAAGGGACACCAAAACTTAAGTATTTTACTTTTGTTCTAAGCAAATGCACAAAAAATATTCCTCACTTATGAGCCACTTACTTTTTAAGCCAAAAATAGATATCATTGAACTGACGACATCTGCACTTCAGAGAACCAAAGATACTGCCAAAATACTTCGGGTATGGAATTAAAAACAAAACTGAAATGTCTTTCTTCACATTCACACTTCTCCCACATTCTTTGTTGCACAGCATTTACTGACTGAAAATTATCTATTTTCCTATCCTCTTATCAAGTGATAGAATTTTTTCCCAGTGTATATAAAATCTTTGAAGAAAGTTGACAGAGAGGAGCAATTCTCCTTCGTCAAGCTCTTTAATGAAAAAGCTTATTCAGCAACAATAAATTCCACTTCTTCTAAAACAATAAAAAAAGCCTGAAAAATCCTTAGTGTACTTGGAAACAACTTTGCTTGAATATGTGTATTTAATTCATTTAAATGTTAAAACTGTCTGAAAGTCAAGTCGCCAAAAACTAAGTCTATAAAAATTTCTTCAGCTTTTTAAAACTGAAAGCTTGAAAATTCCCTTAATTATATTTTGGGGGCTGCATTGAAGGTGGGGTGGCGGTAGAGGAGTAGAGAGATGATGCAAATACCCCCCAAAAGAATCCACCTTGTTTGTCAGCTCTGAAAACATATCTGACAGTATTCCAACTATAATATTTATTTTTTCTGTTTTAAACCAAAACATACTTAAATGACTATAAAATTAGGGTTGTGTAAACAAAACGAACCCTTGCTAACTAGCTTTATTATCCCAAGCCAAAACACAATCCCAAATCAAAGAGCACAGTCATTGGTAGGACAGGATCTACAACATTAACTGTGTGGTTTTTCCACAGAACAGCACAAAATCCACGTACCTGGCTCCCACACATCAGGCTTTGTGCTGCCATCATGATCGATTTCATTCCTGAAGCACAGACTTTATTGACAGTTGTGGTAGGAGTGGCAATTGGCAGACCTGAGTCAAAGAAGTTGTTTGTACAGCTGTGTTATTTAAAGGGTAGGCTTTAGTAGTTTCTTGGTGTTTCAGCAACATTTCATATGGTACCAATTTTTATCTAAGCCCAGGATGTCCAGCTTGCACTATTTAGCCTGCCAGGGCAATTTATCTACCCTTATCCATAGTTACCATCCTTCTTGGAGACCCCTGTTGTTTCTACTCTTCCAGCAACTGACTTGTGATAAAGGGGAAGGCAAAGAAATGGAAGATCAAGGAAGGGACTCCACAACTATTCCTTTTCCCAAAACCCTGATCCCTGCCTCTAAGCAGCATCCAAGGCTGAAAAAGTATAAATAAGCTGCAGAATTTAGCAACTGGTGACAAGAGAGACCCGAGGCAAGGCTGGACAGGGCTCTGAGCCCTGGAAGGACACCATGGAAGGTGTCCCTGCCCACAGCAGGGGGGTTGGAACTAGATCTTTAAGGTCCCTTCCAACCCAAACCACTCCATAATTGTGTGAAAGAAAAGAGCCATATTTATCACTTTGCCTAACATGGAAGCAGTTCCTTCTCCTTCAAAAATGTGCAGGAACACAGCCAAGAAAGTATATAGTTCTTCCCTGACCCATAGGCTTTTCTAGAAACATGCTAAGGTATGGAATCCCACCCCCACAGAAGAAGGGAGAACAAAATAATTCCTGCACCCCAATACCATTGATGTTACAGCTAACATTATACAGTGAATCCTTCCAGTGTCAGCTCCAGACTCCACAGGAAGATGAGTGTAATGACATACTCATGAGTCAAAGGAAACTCACTGACTTCTTATCCAGTAAGAGTTAAGAACAATGACATACTGAAGAAAAAACACCTGCTTTGTGAAAGATTCAGAGCAGCATCCACCATTAATGTAAAGTACTGTGGAATTACCAGCCTGGTCTCCAGTACTGTCTTCTCCAGGTTCTGCAAACACTGTAGGCAGTAACATCCCACTTGCATGAGTGCAACACACAGCCTTCACCCACTACAGGGAAAAATCATCCAGACTGTCCTGACAAAAGGCTGCCCTCCACTCTGCTTTAACTCACAGCCCAATAGACTCCAGCTACATAGACAGAAAACCTTCAACCCCAGTGTCAAGAGAAGGAATACCTGCACCCAAGACTGCTTGTCTTGCTGGAGCTTGTCCTTGTCCAGCCTGCAGGACATTGCCCATATAGGCCTCTTTCACTTCTTCTGCAGGGATTCCTAGAAAACAAAATTGTTTTGATTCAGGATCCTTTTGACAAAGGCTCCCACTGAAGTTTTCTGTCAAAGACTAATGAAACTTGCCACATCCAACCCATGTGCTAACAGAACCCAGGCCCCTGTGAGTGCATCCCAGATCTCCACCCCCATATTCACTGAGTATGGTAAACTGGTAACCCCCACGGAAGAGAATTCCCCTGTCACCCTGAAGAACAAGCTACAGTTATTTCACTGAAGTCAACATTTCCAAGTCTCTCTAATCTCCTGAGAAGCTCAATTTTCATGGATGGTTAAATGCACAAAACTTTTTACGTGCTACAGTTATGTCTAAAGACAGTTTTGTTTGTTTGGTTAGCAAGGGCAAGCCAAGGCCACAGCAAGCTGCCACCAGAGAGAAAAGGCCTGCTCTCCTGCTGCATCTCTTGCAACAGCCCTGGTGTCCAAGTTCTTGTAGTATTAACCCTCCTCTCCCCTAAAAAGACTCACAAGGCTGTCCATCAAGTACAGGTGCCCACATAAAAAAAGGGCAGGGAAAGGCCACTGGTCTCAACAACAAGTAGCCTTTGCATCAGCTTACACATGTCATAAAAGCACACCCTGAAAAAATAATTAGCATGTTCAATCAGATTTGGACTAGCAAAGATATTCCTAGGCAACATTCTGCTCCTAAAAGCAGCACTTAATTCAGATTGAACTAAAGCCTGATAGTCAACTTTTCTTAAATAGCATTTGTGGATACAAATTTTAAAAATATTTAAAAATGCCACAGGAGGAAAAGAACCCAGAACATTGCAGGGTTTTTTCATTACCAAGAAATTGAAAAGACACAGATTAATGCTGTTCTGAGCCACTTGAGGGTTTTTTTGTCACAGGAAAAAAAAATGTGTATACATACCTGCTCTGTCAATTGCTCCTTTAATTGCAATGGAACCAAGTTTAGTGGCTGGCAATGCTGAAAGAGATCCTTGGAAAGATCCAATAGGTGTCCTTACTGCACTTGCTATCACCACCTCCTGAGTGCAGAAGAATGGAGTAAGTTGCAATCTCTCTCACAATTGCACACATATACCAGCATTTTTTAAATGTATCCCCTCTTATTCTTTCATTGATGTCATAGCTTCTCTTTTATCCTGCAAGTGTTCCAGAGCACTAAAATCTTTATTAATGCACGCAGCATGGAGAGTAAACATAAGGAGACCGGTGTGCAGCTGCAGGAGTACAACCTTAGGATCATGGAGCTGTGGTGAGATGGCTCACATGGCTGGAGTGTTGCCATGCAGGGATAAGGGCTCCTCAGGAAGGACAAGTCAAGAAGACAAGGCAAGGGGGAAGAGGAGTGACTTTGCGCTTTATGGGACAGAACAGGTGGACTGCATGGAGCTCAGCCTTGGAACTGATCATGTTTGCAAGAATCTTGAACATCCTGGAGCAAAGGGGGATTGAAGAAAGCTGGTTCATGTTCAAGGATTATCCACTCCAAGCTCCAGAGCAGTCCATTCCAACAAGCAGTACATCAGGTGAAAATGAAGGATGGACACCAAAACTCATACAAAAAAAACCAAACCATACAGGAGATGGAAATGGGGACAGAGGATCTGGCACACAGTCTGAGCATGCAGGGATGAGGTTATGAAAGCCAAGAATTGAAACTGGCAAGGCATGTCAAAGGCAATAGGAAGGGCTTCCATGAGCACCTAAGAAACAAGGAGTAGGGCAGGGTACACGGTAACAAAGGACAAGGGGAGGGTGGAGCAAGGAAGATGCACCCCTAGTGGAAGAGGAACAAGTCAGGGCAAACTGGACATACATAAATCCATGGGCCCTGATCAGATGCCCCTATAAGTTCTGTGGGAGCTGGCAGGTGACTTTTTAAGGTCACCCTCAATAATGTTGGAACGGTCATGACAATTGAGAGGTGCCCAAGGACTGCAGAAAAGCCAAGTATCACTCCTATCCTCAAGAAGGGTAAGAAAGAGGACTCAGGGAACTATAGGTCAGTCAGCCCCACCTTAATCCCTGGAAAGCTGATGAAACAACTAATCCTGAAAACCATTTACATGAACATGAAAATCATCAGGAATCATCAGAATGGAGTCACTGAAGGGAAGCCATGCTCAGACAAACTGCCAGCCTTTCATAGTGAAGTGACTGGTTTGGTAGATGGGAGAGAACAGACATTGTCTACCTAGACTACAGTGAGGCTTTCACCACTGTCTCCCATAAAATCCTCATACAGAAGCTAATGAAGTATGGGCTGGATAAGCAGACAGTGAGGTGGATAGAAAATGGCTGAATGGCCAGGCTGGGGGTGGTGATAGTGGTACAAAGTCTGGTTGGAGGCCAGTTACCAGTGATGTACCCCAGGGGTCAATACTGGGTCCAGTCCAGTGTAACATCTTCATTAATGAACTGGGTGATGGTGCAGTGCACCCTCAGCAGGTTTGCTGGTGACACCAAACTGGGAGGAGTGGCTGATATACCAGAGGGTCATGCTGCCACCCAGAGAACTCCAACAGTGGCACCTCACCATGAATATTAATACTGGAAGGAAGGGTGCAAAGAAGACAGAGCCAAACTCTTTTCAGTGGTGCCCAGTGACAGGACCAGTGGGCACAAATTGACACAAAGGAGTTCCCACCGCACATCAGGAAACACTTCTCCATGGGGAGTGTGACTGAACTCTGGCATAGATTACCCAGAGTGGCTGTGAAGTCTCCATCCCTGGATATATTCAAAAGCCCAGGTCCCAGCAGAAAGTGTAAGCAGCACTTTAAGACATGGTATGACATTCAGCCCTATGCTAGTAGGCCCTCAAAACAAGTTTACTCTTATTTTGCCTCTTAGTTTTAGTGTTACAGCGACGTGTCTACCTGACAGCCCTATGGGAGAACCATGAGAATCTGGCACCAAAAAGCTGCACATGTCAGATCCCTGGATGCCCCTGACAGCCTCCAGCTGTGTTGGCTTCAGTGGAAGCTAAGCACAAAACTTTACAGGGTCTGGTCATGAGAATTTTTTTTTTATTTAGACAGACAGGCAAAGAAAGAAAACATTAGGGAAAAAAATAAACAAAGACAAATGATACTTGCTTAAAACTAAGGAGGGCTGTCTGTTACTGTAACCCCTTCATCATGATTGACTTCAGTGATAGTAACATACTTGTCCTCATTTTTTATGTTGTAACAGAAAGTTGCAGGATAACACAAATAATTTCAAAGGGATCAGTTGATAACAGCTGTCTTTCCCAATTCTGGGTCGACAGTTACATGAAGCTTATGTCAGCTGACACACTTCTAATTTTGTCCCACGCTATCAAACAATTAGCAAATGAAAATAAAAATGGCAATCTGACTTTTATTTCAGATTTTGCAGTAAAGTGTGGCTTAGGCACAAGTGACATTGTCTTTAAGGCAGTTTTTTAGTGATGATTTTCTTAAAAGTGTCAGTGACTAACAAACAAATCTAAAATAGCAATTTATTAGTCAGACAGTGCTTCATACTTACATTTAAAGTACGCTGTGATGCATAGCCACGGCCTGTATACTTCAGAGCCTGAGAATAAGAAAGTCCTCAGAATTTCATATCAAGAAAGCAAATGCCATTATGTTTCAGTAACATACCCATTTTCATAGAAGTCATTATTTCAAAAATTAATATCTAAGAAACACTGAAAAAAATATGAAAAAATCATAACATGCCTTTTAATAGTCTAGTACAGTCTCACCATAACATCTGTGATAAAATGTTTTCTGAAAAATAAACAAATACTCCTTCAAAAACAACACCCAATTCATTTTGTCCAAGTCTGTTATGTACACATATAGCACATGTCTAAGGCAGGAGTGTTGTTATCTTCAAAAAGTTTATTAGTCCCTGTGTCTGCTTCCCTGGACTTTGGTTCATTCGTTCCTACCATTAACTCCACTGCTTTTTAAACAGTGGCAGTTTGCATCTACAGCTTCCATTCCCTTGGTGTTTCATGAACAAAAATGAGAATAATGAATTCAGAATGTCACACCGGAATAGAATAATAAAACAAAACCAAGAAGAAGGGATTGCCTGAGCAGTCTAATTCACCAGCCAGTAGCTTCATCTAATTAAGCAGTGAAAAGATACAAAATTACATCTCTAGGTATTGTTTCATATATTAACAGAATGATCTTTCCATTAGTGGTTTAAACCACTTTAGCCATTTCCTTTGACAACATTTCAGCACATTGGAAACTTCTGGCCATTACTGAATTACAGCTAAATAAATACCAATTAAAAACAACTGCTTAAGAACATCACAAGAACACTATCATTTTTATAAATTAGAGAATGCCTTCTGGTTTTGTATCTGCAACAAGAAAATTTAGTCTGTTCCTCCTCCTCATTTGACAACCTTCAACTAACAAAAGACTCACTTTTTTACTGTTTTGAATTAATTGTTTGATTTTTGTTTTGTTTAGGGATTTGGGGATTTTTGTCTGTTTTTCTCCCCAGCTCAAGTTATAATAGCTAGCAGGAAGTTTTAAATTGAACTTCTCCCTGAAAAAGAATTATGTCCCTTAGAGGGCTTTAATAGCAGTGCTTTCAAGGGTTAGTGTCAAAAAAACCAAAGCCAAACCTAGCAAAATAAATACCTATACTACCAAAAAACACCCTTACAGCACAAGGCCTGAAATGTAAACTGGACAAACCAGACAATTGTTTATCAAGTGCAAATGGTCTGCTAGGAGCGTTCACGCTCTGTCGTCGATTACAGACTTTAAAAAAAAAAAAAAAAAAAAAAAAAAAAAAAAAAAAAAAAAAAAAAAAAAAAAAAAGCAGCAAACCTCAAACCCCCACTTCTACAGCTGGTAAAATGCAACCTTCAGCTTTGCATATGGCAATTCGGATGCGATACACCTGCCCACCTTTTCTACCGCCGTGTCGGACGCCAGCGCCCCAGGCAAGGCAGGCACAGCCAGTATCCAACAGTGCCAGCAGTGCTGCAGGCACACAGGCTTCGTGGGCAGCAGCATCCCACCGCCCAGCTGAGAAAAAGCACCTACAGGTACAATTACAGATCTTCACATTGCTTAATTAGAGGAATCCAACCCGATTCCTGGCCCTGCCCCGGCTGGGACACCCCCATAGCTGCACATCCCTACGGCTGCAGCGGGTACAGGAGCAGGCTCGGCAGCCGCGGCACTCCCGGCGCTGACAGTGGAAAAAGCCGCGCTCAGGATCACGGATAAAGGTCCCGCCGGGCTTAGTGTGGGGCCCGGGGCTGCAGGGGCGGGAGAGGCCGCCCTTCGCCCATCAGCGGCTTCACCCTTCGCCCCCCACTCGGCCCGGGACCCGCTCCCTCCCCTCGGCTGCCTCCCAGGCCCGAGGTTCCCGCAGGAGCGAGGGGAGGGGGCGCAGCCGCCCCGCCGCAGAGGCTGTATGACCTTGGCCGAGTCTTTCCGGGCCCGGCGGCGGGGCCGGGGCTGCGCAGGGAAGGAGAAGGGAAGGCCGGGGCCGGGGCCGCCTCACCCGCAGCAGTCCCGCGGCCGGACGCCGCCCGCACAGCATCGCCCCCGCTGCCGCCGCCATGTTCCCGCCGACACCCCCGTCACCTTCACCACCGCCCCCGCCCCCGCCTAT
>VZTH01013602.1:0-19258 GCA_013397815.1 Aleadryas rufinucha
AAGAAAAATACAGATAACATTTCCATACAGGCATGTAACACCCATTTTCATATATTAATTTAAATGTTGTAGAATACTGATTTTTAAAAATGTTTCAGCACACAAGTAGTTCAGAATCAGCAATTCATTTTCCATTTCATGACTTGACTTTGAAATGGAATTACTAAATTAGTAGGTTAAGACATTGACATCCCAAATTACTCTGTTTATTCACAGAGCTTCTCAAGGAAATTCAAAACACTCAAACCTTGCATTGAATAAATAAAGCTACTTACAGCTTTTGGATGTGCATACAGAACACAGGAGTTAACAGATCAGAACTACTTCTAAACTAAGGTTAATGAGATTGTTTTAAGAAAGAAGTCTGACTTATTAAAAGGGATCAAATTGACACGGTAGTTTCAGTTGTAAGCTCCCCACACTAAACATACTGGAAGATTTTGTAGATGAACAGAAGTACCATTACCTCATTTTTTGCTGTTCTTTGTGGTTTTCAGAATCAAAAATAATTATTGATGAAGAATAATTTTTAGTCCTCAAATAGCAGTGACAAGACACAGCCTGTCCTGAGGCTACACCAGCACAACGCAACTCTCTCCTCCTTGCAAACAACACACTCCACAATCTCAACATCCTCCAAACCATCCGAATGATCTAACCCTGAAACCTTGCTCCAGCAATCACAGGGAGCTAAAGCAATGCCTCCTCAACATCATCCATGAGAGGGTCATGAGAAGTGATCCAGAACAATGCATCATCACCATTAACCACCAGTTATCAGGCATCCCATGAGATTTTCATAGGAATACTCAGTGACCCCAGTGATCAAGAGGATTTGGGAACCTGGATTCACAGGAGGCGCAGACCAAATTCCTCCTTCACTCCTGTAAACTTCTCTTCCACACTGAAATTACTGAAATGTTCACATTCACACTGAATCCAGTATCTCCAGCCTAAGCACAAGCCATGGGCTAGATCTCAAGAAAAAGGAAATTCAAGGCAGAAGCAAAGGTAATATAAACCCAGTAACTACAGGAATGATCCACAATGGATGAAGAATTTTCACAATATTCTGAACTGTATAGTCCATTGAGTGGATTATTTGCCACAGCTACCCTAGGGATCTGACTTCCCCTTTCCTGTTTAAATTTTCCCACACGGCACAAAGATTTCTTGAGTACACTTGGCAAGTGTATCTCAAATCCCATGGGGGTGCTGGAGATTAAAACAAAATGGTGGATTTAAACATTTTTCTGGTTAAAATCTCAACAGAGCATGGTACAAGGCACAGAAAAGTGTGTTATACTGAGCATTATAGCTTGCAGTGATGTGATATAGGCAGGTATCAATGCCTGAATCTGCCATATCTGAAAGTACATGCCTCCTGCTCACCCACGCGTATTTCGTAGATGTGCTCACAGCAGAAAGATTCATTGTTATCTACAAAGTATATATTTCACAAAATCTCATACACAAGCACTAATTCCTGTGGGAATAGCAAAATATATGAGGGAGAGAACAGGAGAGAAAGAGAGGAGAGAAGCTAAAGTATATTTATTATCCTGCTGTTGTTGTTGGTACTTTAATGTTCTACAATTATTCAGCAAGCATTCATTCCCAAGAAAAAGCCCCTGACAACTGAGCTCTTGGATTTCTTCCACAAGTCAGTTTTCCAGCTGGGTAAGAATCCCTATCCTCAATTTCGTCCAGTGAAAATAGGGAAAAACATCTCAGTAAGGAATAAGTGTTCAAGCTGGATTTCTCCAAGTTTTCAGCAGGCTACATTTTTCTTATGAACCTTTGATAAACAGCCTCTGCTCTCCTAGCAGAGCTTTTTCAGGTTTTTGTTTTGCTTTGGACATCAGCGTGGTGTAACTGCTATATGACTGCCAAAACCTGAATCAATGCACCAAACTGTCATGACTGAGCAAGTTTTACCTCCTGACACTGCTTACAGATGATGTCCAAACTATTTCTAGCAGATAGCAATGCCTTCTTTTAGGGACTAGTTATCATTTCTTGCACAGTGCTGGGAGCTGACAGTTGAGGATCACCTAGCACATCAGTGCTGGGCAGGGAACAGCACCTTCTCCTGACTCCTGCTCTGCTCCCCCACCTTGAAGCACAGACCTATTTAGCTGCTCCCAGAAAATTCCTTTCCTACAAAACCAATTTTCTTTAAAAGAAATCAAAACCTTCCTCACTTCATAATTCTCAACACATCAGTAGGGCTCCAAGGTGTCAGGGTAGCAAAAGACTAAAATCACTAATGGAGAAATACAGTCCTGTTTAGCTTCATTGCAGCTAACGGTTGCTAGCAGGGCTAGGACCTTTAAATGCTGGCTGAAACCCAAAAGTTCTATATGCAGGCTAGGAAATCAGCATGCATAGATTCTAGAGGAAAAAGTGGAAAGCCATGAGCACAGAGATGTCTTAGTTGGGGCCAGGGGCTGGCTTCACCGAGTAACACCCAACTCCTGTCCCGGGGCAGCTGTCGCTGCCACTGCTCAGGGCTTTACTTTTTGCTCAAAAGGCTACTTCTTGCCTAATTTTCTCAAAACTATCTTTAAGTAAACAGTATCGAAATTTGTTTGAGGGCTTGAGGACTGTAATTTAATCAGTACTGGGTGAGGACAAAGTATGTCCTTCTTTCATCTTAAAACACTGCATTTGTGAATATCACACCAAATTCTCAGAAAATGGGAGACAATTACCCATCTTATGATAAAAAAATACCAAAACCTTGTATACATACAAAACCCTAAATTTTCTTTTTTTCTTCAGTAAGAATATATGAGAAAACTTTTTTTATTTGTTTTCACAGCCTTTTGCATGAAAATTTAATTAATGGTCATAAACCCCTAGGAGTACTTTCTCCAAAGCATCCTTTAACAGTCTTCACTTCTTACTCAGTTTATTTATCACATGGAGATTTATCCAAGGTGGACTCAATAACACTGCAGCTACCTACTCATCTAATCTCCTGCTCAGGCACACTCAGCAGAGCATGCCAGAATTTGGTTAGTCAATTCCAGTTGCAGCAAGCCTGGCCTGTCCCAGCATGACAAAGGCTGAGCAAAATCCTCCCTGCAATTGCTCCTGCAGCACCAGAGGAAAAGGCAGGATGTCCTTCTCTCCTGTGATTTTTCTTTTTTTTACCCCCTAAATTCTCAAAGAATTATTATTTAATACTAAGAATGGGAAAGTAAATTTCTGTTTTGGTCATGCCAGACCCAGTGGGCTGTGTACGAGTGAAAGACAGCAAACAAGACTTTGTAACTCAAGGAGTTCGTAACCTGAGGGAGACAGTTAATAAAACAAACAAGAGGATAAAGCAGATAGATGTGAAAAACAAATTATGACCACAGCTGCTTTGAAGTGACTGGCTACTCATAATTGTTTATCTAGTCCTTTTCTCCAGCTTCTAAAACTGCATTAACATGGCTAAAAATACCTTTTCCACTTTTTCTGGTTCTCCTTATTGCTTTCCCTTTTAAGAAAACATTACTAATTACTCAAGGAGTAGCATATTGCAGAGTAAGTGGGTCACAAGCCATATTATGAAAGCACTAGTCAAAATGTTAACATTTTTTAAACTCCTGATTTAGGGGCAATATATTTTCTAAACTGGTTTGTGTTCCAGTAGTTTCTGTGTTTTACTGCTTCCTCCTCCTTTATTCCCCTGGGTATCTTGTAGGAGCTTCTTGAGTCATATCCCACACAGACTATGTGGAGAGCTTCAACCAACTATGGCTTCATATCTAAGATCCTGTGAAGCAGAGTGTTCTTAATTAATTCCTCAGACACCCAGCAGACAGAAACTGGCACCTTTATCTACTGTCTACTGCTCCCTTCCACTTCCAGATGTGAACAGCCCAGGTCCAAGCTGGCAGGCCATCCCAGCAGAAGCATTTTCCCTGAAATGAGCCACACTGAAAATGACAGGAGTTGGCTGCACAGAGTTCTGGCAAGAATAGCCTCTAAACATCAGAAAAAGCCCAACAGTTTTCATCAAGGAGACATGTCAGCTCCTGAGGCTTGCACCTTCTTGCAGACAGTAAGATAAGCGCTTCCAGAATAAAATGGAGTCAAAGCAATAGCAGGTTTGCACAGCTGGTACCCTCAAGGAGAGCATGTGCCAATCTCTCACCAGACCAGCACTAGTGAATCAGCTTTCCAAGGGCAAGTGTTGCACAGAAGAGAGGCAGAGGTGCATAAAATTGTGGGCTTGGGGCTAAGGCTCCTCATTTAACCCATACCATGCCCACGGACACACAACCCCACACAAAGACAAATTGTCCCTCAATAGGGATCAACTTTATTCACTTTCCAATAGGATAGAGAGATTCATTCGCTTGGCCAAGAACAGGATAGGAGATATACATCAGCAAGCAGATCATTTTGAAAGAAATTGATTTCTTTCTCCAGCTGCTGAATAACATTTTATTCCTTAAAAAGAGGCAAAATTACAAGCAGTATTCATGAATGTGATACAGCCCGATTTGATCAATGTTTTCTCCCTTTATTAAGATGTTTGTTAATTATTCATTTCATAATTTTCCTAAAATACTTGCTAAATACATTAAAAAGTATGCATCTTTATACATTCAATTACAGGCAGAAAATTTCTATTGCTTGATTGGGGAGTCATGATGCCAACAGCTCTCATAGCTTGCCATCTTTGAAGGCAGAATCATACTTAAAACAGTATAACTAGGGTTTTCATCTGAAACTATAATTACTTTCCACTTCAGAACTACACAATGAAGCATATTCCTATACTTAAGCCTCCCAGAGCACAGCAAGCTTGCAAAAACCGGACAAAGAACATTATTGATTTTCTCAAGGGAGTAAGATATTTGCCAACCGCCAAGAAGAAACTGTAACTATTCATGTGTAGCAAAAGTAGATGGAGTGTGAGAAGCAACATCACTATGTCCATATTTCAGAAAATCACTGCAGCTGAATGAAACCTGTTTATCGCAAACCAAGCAACACGAAAAACTAGAACAGCCTCTAGGAAATCAGTAATGTACATCTGAAGAAAAGGATAGCAAAGGTTTTGTTTGTGGTAATGAGGGGAAGGAACAAACTTCAATGTAAATAGTTGCTATTTAAAAAAAAGTTCAGCAGAAAAAGGTTAAAGTGAACTTTGACATACAAAAAAATTATCTCACTGCCTGCAAATTATAAACATGACTCAAGTATTCAGAGAGAAAAATGGCATCAGCACTGCAGCTGAAATTGCAACTCACCTGACACACATAATAAAGAGGCTGAAATTCCAAAAGGCTTCCATACATTTTATGTATTTATATACACACAAACATATATATTCACACTTTCTCAGTACCCTTCCACACCAAGTTATTACAACCACATCAGAGCAAGGGAGTAAGAAGAAACAAGCAAACAGAAAACGCCTTTAAAGAGCCATTCATCACAACACTGCTAATTAAAGAAAGGAATGAAACAATTTTAAAACCATTTCAATCTTCCAACCAGTAGCTTGATTGAAACAACAAAAACCCTTACCTGTGCGTTCTTATTCCTGGCTTCTCTCCTTGCTGCTTTTTCTTTTAGTCTCTTCTCCTGAAACAAACAAGATGTACAGTTTTAAAGCAAACTCCTGTGGGTTTTTTTTTCTTTTAATATTTTAAGATTCATGTTGAGCCATCTAGATATTTTTAATGCACACATGTTAGACTGGTGGTATTCACCCTACATGTTACTGATGAAAATTATAAATGACAGATCTGAATGAGATACTGTTCATTCTTCTTGCTCTTAAAGGAAATCATAAAACTACAAGAATGATTCAAGCTCATATTTTATCTTTATCAAGACATGTTACTCCCAAAGGAATAATGCAGCTGAGTAATTTAACAGTTAGTATTTGTCTGTAAAATAACGTAGTTAAAATGGCAGTAAGAGATCCAATTTTTCTTATTTTTCAGTGACTAAAAATGAAATTAAATCCACTTAACAAACTAAAATGAAAATTTTCTTAACTTCAGAATTGCTAAAGTAACTGGGAAGTGAAAGCTAATCTACTCCCTTTCATATCTCCATTACTAAAAACACTTTACAAAAGCATTTGCTTAGTTATTGCATTGATTCAGAAACCGTAACAAAGTTCTCTTCACCAAAGAGATTCTGCTACAGGAAAATGACCTAAATGCAGAGATAGAACTCATCCAAAGCTGCCTGATAGATCTGTCAGCATACAGAAGTGCCCAAGACATTTAATTCAAATGACATTTATTGCTGCTTCTTTCGTGTATTCTTACAGCAACTGAAGTATTATCTCTAATTGAGACTGTCAGGTCCTTGCAATTGAACCTCCTTTAAATTCTTTATCTCATGAGGAAACGACAGAAATTCAGGTGAGAGCACATCCTCTAGGAAAGCACATGGCTCTCTCTTCTTGTCTTAGTGATGCTGATGACATTGGTATTGAAACTCTTTTATGCTAGCATAAAACTGTTTCTGAAACACAACTCAGTTTCTCTGAGCAATATAGGCCATCCTGGCATCAGCACATTTAGAGTCGAGCCCACATAAAAGGAGACATTAACATCAGTCCAGGGTCAGCATTTCAGCACAGAGAAGGCTGAAGACCAGTTACATATCAGCTCACTCATGGGAATAAGGAGAAAGCTACAGCTTCAGCACTCCCAGTGTCATTTCATCACAATGATGCTGCTAAACCATATTGGTAGGTATCACACAAAGTTGTTTGGAAAAGCAGCGTTTGACTGCAGATACGGGAAAAGGAGAACACAGCCACCAAGATGTTCAAAATTGGTGTCTAAATTCAGGGGCTTTTGAGACATTTGTGAGGTACGTGCTATTTTCTGTTCTCCCAATTGCCCAAACTACAGAAGTGTTAGCTTATTTTCAAAGTCCCTTTCTGCATAAGTCAACCTCTTCTCTCCAAATCAAAATGAAACAATTCCCCAATGCTTTGTGCAAAGCTGCCTGATTCAAATACTTCAATACACTCTGAGTTACATGCCAGGGCCTTTAATGCATGCTGTGAAACAAAAAAAAAACCAAACTCAAAAAACAACCCACCACTGTAGACAGATACAGCACAGCTGTCTTATTATTTCAGATTTGTTAAAGTATGAAAAAGAAAAAAAAAAAAATTACATTTAAGGTCACGAGGGCATCATATGGGACTACAGAAACCACCAGGACCAAGTCTGGTCCACATGCAGTTTCTCTCAACAAAGCTGCATCATGGCCATAACATGATCATCCATGTTACGATTCCTTCTCTCCCAAGTCAAATTTATATTAACTTCTGATCACTTTTACTTAAGCTTTTCTAATTATTTAAATAAGTTTTCCACGTCCTCCCCTTTAAATGGTTTAGCTGCACATTCTCCACTCTTTGGGGTAACCATTTGGGTTCTCTCATTTTTCTGCTACAACTGTGATAGTATTCAAACTTTACCCCTGAGAAACTGACAGAGAACAGAGCTAGAAAGTAATACACCAGCTGTTACTAAGCAGCTTTTGACTTGGACAGTCTAGAAAATTTTGGATAGAAAAATTCTATGGTGTATGAAATGTCAGTGTTTTAACTACAGCTACAGGCTTAAGCAAATATAAATCCCTTAACCAAAATTCCTGCTCGAGGGATTTATAGCTGAGCACTGAGAAGACAGCTATGAAAGCAGAAGATTAACAAAAGGACACTGAAAAGGAGTACACAGACAGCATAATATACTTTAGTCTCTAAAGAACGGTAAAGACACAAAAAGATTCTGAAGTTAATAGGTCCAGAGACTGAAATAAGGAGCACAAGAGAAAAATCACCAGGAGATGCTGTCAAGACCTCCTTTTTTTTTCCCGGGCAGGGGAGAGAGAGGGTTTGGATCCTTGTCAAGGAAAAACAAAAACAGATTTTGCAGAGGGTGCATGTGTGTTGGCACTGAGCTGGAGTTAGGAGTGCATTTCAGCAGCCAATGTCCTAATCAGGCCTGCTTCTGCTGTCTCACACTAACACACTCCAAACAACACTGGGTATTCCCAAGGTCACAGGATCATTCCAACTGGAAAGAACATCAGGGGGTCTCTGGTCCAACCTCCTGCTCACAGAAGAGTCAGTTCTGAGATGAAGTCATGCTGCACAGTGCCTCACCCAGCCATGTCAAAATCCCAAAGCTGGAGACTGCACATCATCTCTGCCCAGCCTGTGCCACAGCCTGACTGTCCTCACACAGAAAAAGTTCCCCACACATCCATGCTGAATCTCTTGTTTTAACTTATGGCCATTGTCAGAGGTTTTGGTCCATTAATTTTTGATGTGCTAATTTATCAATTGGAACACTCAAGTGAAAAGCCATGTAGAAATTTCAGTGTCTTCCACAGATGTATTTACAAACCAGGTTCTGCTCTGATAAAAATATATAAATACAACTCACTATACATCTAAT
Organism: Aleadryas rufinucha; assembly: GCA_013397815.1. Lineage (NCBI taxonomy): Eukaryota > Metazoa > Chordata > Aves > Passeriformes > Aleadryas > Aleadryas rufinucha. The sequence continues at coordinate 8,448 of VZTH01013602.1, forward strand.
TTCCACAAACCCACACTGGCTAGTATTATATTCTTTTCACTTAGTTTTTCATTAATAGTATTATACAGCTCAGAGACCTTCTTGGTCAGCTTTTAAAATTTACTGCAAATTATCTTTTTTTCTCCACACTTACACAGCTACTTAAAAAGGATGGTTATAACTTCAGTAAACAAAGGGATTAAAATTTTTAGTCATCATCATGTAATATAGCTAAATCACTTGGCTTTAAAGAAGAGTTACAAACCTTCTACCCTTTCTACACTAGAACTGACAACAGAAATCAGCTCTGCCTAAAAGGAGCCCAAACCATGGAGAAAGCCGTGTCTAATATACGGAAGAACTACTTGCTGTTCTTAACTGCAAGTTAAGAAGTCTGCCACTGCCTTCTCTTCACATTTAATGTCCCCCTCCTTTTACTGCTGGGTTTTAAAACAAAAACTCATAACCCATTTAATTCTTAAAACTCCAACACACTTAAATAAATATTCTAACATTTACATTCCATGTTCTCAACTTGAGACAAAAAATAATGGCAGCTGTCTCTAGCTGGTGAGGTCAGGAATATGTGAAAGACACATAAATCGAGAGCTTAAACTCCAAGTTTCTAGTTTATAAAAAAATTAACTCCAGCAATTTTGAGAGTTCTTCCCCACCAAAAGAAATTCCCTCTTCCTTGGACTCTCTTCTTTCTACATTTAAGAGTTCATTTTACATTGTCCAGAGGGTTTACTGCAATATAAAAAAAAATACAGCACTTATTTCCATGTATTATGAATAGTTTTGTTTCATACAGTTATTTTTCTTTTAGCTTTTTAATTTGTAAAAAATTTTTACAGTAAAAGTCCCCTCTCTTTCTTTTAAAGAATTTATGCATAGGTCAGTTTTACATTAAATAAATTCTTTTAGCTGGTGATAGGCCACAGTTTTTCCACCCTAAAATTTCACTGACCTCTTCTATTTGCTTACCTGAAGGCAAATAAAAGTTTCACTCAACACAAGTAATGCATATTACGGCATATTTAGCTCCGAGAGCATTAAAAAAGCCTGTGGCAAATCTATTTCCTGTAAAAATTTCATGCTCATCTGAGTCCTCTGAAGTCTTTTTATTTAAATACTCAAGAACTCCCTCAGGTTTTGATCCATCATTTTAACACTAGATTTTTAATAACTATTCCTTTACATACTGATGCCATAATTTGGAGCTACCAACCCCTTCTATTTAACAGCTGAGGTAATGGTTTCACACAGCAGTTCTTTACAGGTGGCCAAGGTCTGGAACAAATCACTCCATTGCCTGGAAAAATCTGGCTGTCATTTGCAAATACATGTTGGTCAATACTGGTACCTGATACCATGCCTTGGTATCCAACTGTCTCTTGTTATTTTAGTGGGACATAGCTACGGTCAGTCCATTGTGCTGCAGAAAATACACAAAGAGTTGTTCAAAAGTTCAGAGCAGCTCTCATATATTGGCACTGCCATAGTAAAGAGCTGGTTTCCACCCAAATTTTAAAGCACAAATGTACTCTGAAAACTGACTTAATAACATGTTTCCCACATTTGTCTTCTCCAAGATTTCACACCAAGTTTGAATTGTTTACATGCTCATAGCCACTGCTACATATATATTGCCAAGTAGCTTAATAGTTCTCGTTACAGAGACTAGCAAACCATCCACATGCAAGCATTTCTCCAACCACCAAAACAAACCAACATTCCTAACTCAAAGGAATCAACTTATTAGTATTTCTTTGAATATTACTTTTTTAAAAATATCTGGAAATTAAGTATAAAATTGGTTACTATTAAATAAACAAATCTTAATACCTTCAGGAAAAAAGCAAAAGCTTTTTTATTGTTTTGTGTTTGTTTTGTTGTGAGGTTTTTTTTAAATCTCAGTGTTTGGTTTTAGAAACCTATTAAATAATCTCTTCAAGCAACAAACTATATAAACATAATGATGTTAAGTCTCATCTGTAAAGCTGATGTTTACTTTAAAGGCAGGGAAACTGAAACACCTAGCAATCACCAATTTAAGGCAATATAGAGTAGGCATCAAAGGCATACAAAAAACAGCACAAGGACAATCTTAAACATTAAACAAGCACTGGAAAAAGTCTTAGAAGCAGTGGAAAAAAGACATTCTCATTAAAAAGAAGAAAACAGAAGCTAGTAGAAACTGAACCATAAAAGGACATTCTTGAAACAAACCAACATAGAAAACCAGTGGACAAAGCTCAAAATTATTCCTTTCCCACTTAGACCTGAACACACTGAATATGTTTTAAGGATAGAAAAGGTTTTCTGAAGTTTTAAGTAAGTTGGTTTAAACATTCATATATGGATGAGAGGCTGGACATGAGCTGTCATCGTGCACTCACAGCCCAGAAGGCCAATGGTGTCCTGGGCTGCATCCAAAGCAGCGTGGGCAGCAGGGCCAGGGAGGGGATTCTGCACCTCTGCTCTGCACTGGTGAGACCCCACCCGCAGTGCTGCATCCAGCTCTGGGGGCCCAGCACAGGGAGGACATGGAGCTGTCGGAGGATGGCAATGAAGATGATCAAAGGGCTGGAGCACCTCTCCTATGAAGACAGGCTGAGAACTGGGGTTGTTCAGCCTGAAGACAAGAAGGCTGTGAGGAGACCTAACTGTGGCCTTCCAGTAAGTCAGCTGGAAAGGAACTTTTTACAATGGCATGTAGTGGGCAGGACAAGGGGTAAAGGTTTTAAACTGAAGGAGAGTAGGTTTAGATTAAATATTACAAAGAAATTCTTTACTGTGAGAGTGGTGAGACTGAACCTACATGTACACAAATACATACAGTGAGAGATAAAGGTAACACTAATTCAAAATACAGTTTCAACAGAATTATATCATGAATGAAGTTCGTTAACACTGTTTAAAAGTAATGTTTAAAGCTGTGAACTAAAATCTTAACAACAAATCAATGGAAGTTACACTGCAAACCATGCTAATATATTCTACAGAAAAGTAGAGGAAAATGGGAAAATGGGCAATGATGCCCTTCATCTCATTTTCTGGCTGCTTTAAGTTTTGAAGGCATGATGCCATTTAAGAGGGGAAAATTCATTATCTACAGAGGTCACAGGCTCTTGAGCTGTCTTAATGCAGCCATCCATAAGGCAACACCCAGCTCAAACACCAGGTCTCAGAGAAGGCAGAAAACCCTCACTCGTATCTGTGCCTGCTCATGCAGGCACCCAGCAGTACCCAGATCCTCAACAAGCAAAGGGTGCAGCTCCTGTCAGAAGCTGCAAAGTTGCCTCACAGAGCCATGACAGACAGAGGTCTGCATTTTGGGCAGTTGTTCCAGTGCATCCTCCAGCAGGACAAGCAGACTGGCTTGGAAGCTCCTTTACAGCACTAGGGTGTCTAAAGGCTCACTTTAAGGTTATGCGTGGACTACTTCAGCCTCCACCCAGAGCTGCATTTTCCCAGCATTCATCTGATTAGTGTGTACACAAACCACTTGGTCAGACCCTGGTACTAGTAACACCAAGGTTGTGGGTTCAGTCGCCATATAGGCCATTCACTTCAGAGTTGGATTCGATACTCTTTGTGGGTCCCTTTCAACTCAGAATATTCTGTCATCTGTGATCTCATTTTCTTACTTTCCACATCAGTAAGATGAGGTCAAGGACTCTGATTTTGCTGCAAGACTCTTAGAAAACATCCAAGGACACTTCAAGCTATAAGTGGGGCCCATTCAGCTGTTGAAGTGAAAGATAAACAAGCAAGCCCTTGTCTCCACTGGCACCACAGAGAGACCAGATGGATGCTGCTGCTAAGGCTGAAATGGGATGCTTGTCTCAGTGTCCATCCCCCTTACCTTAACAGCTCTGCATCTGGAGCATAACAGCAGCATTGCCTGCACACAAAAGCTATGGAAGGGCTCAGATAGGCTTTCTAACAAAGTAATACTCTCTGATTTATTTTACATGTCTCTCCATCTATACTTTTCTTTGCTGTTCAGCTGAGCGCTCCTCTCAGCAGTAACCTCCTTCCCTTTATATTTTGCTCCTATGCCGGCATACTCTTTACGTGAGAGAATTTTATTATTCTCACCCAGCACCACATTAAACCAGCTGTACACATGGTAATCTGATAAATTCCACCTCCAAGTGCAGGACTATTCAGGTGCTTTACTTAATAAAGAGCATAATCCTGCACTGCAATTCTTTACCCCTTCAGATTATTTCCTTCGAAATATGATGCAACCTTTCTTCAGTATTAATCTAATGATTCATTCAAACTAAAAATACTGGTTTTCATGGGAGCATTTATCTTCAGCCATATCGAATGCCTTGTGTTATACAGTGTTATATAGTGAGATATATACATATATATATAATTTATTTTTTTTTAATAAAATAAAGAAAATCCCTGGGGAGTCTTTTCCATTTCTTGAGCATGGTATACGGTATTCAATGATTTATTACAATACACTACAATTTTCAGACTTATTTTATAAAACTATAAACGAAACATGTTTAAATCCTAACTACATGGTCATCAACAGAAATCACTTGCAAAAGCAGGGAGCCTAGAGTTCCATCTCGAATGGGGCTGCCAAAGGAAGGAGTAAGTCATAGAGTGCTCTCCCCTGAGAGCTTTCCAAACCCAGCCACGGCTCAGCCAAGGCATGGGGTGAGGATTGTGGCAGGGGNAGCTATGAAAGCAGAAGATTAACAAAAGGACACTGAAAAGGAGTACACAGACAGCATAATATACTTTAGTCTCTAAAGAACGGTAAAGACACAAAAAGATTCTGAAGTTAATAGGTCCAGAGACTGAAATAAGGAGCACAAGAGAAAAATCACCAGGAGATGCTGTCAAGACCTCCTTTTTTTTTCCCGGGCAGGGGAGAGAGAGGGTTTGGATCCTTGTCAAGGAAAAACAAAAACAGATTTTGCAGAGGGTGCATGTGTGTTGGCACTGAGCTGGAGTTAGGAGTGCATTTCAGCAGCCAATGTCCTAATCAGGCCTGCTTCTGCTGTCTCACACTAACACACTCCAAACAACACTGGGTATTCCCAAGGTCACAGGATCATTCCAACTGGAAAGAACATCAGGGGGTCTCTGGTCCAACCTCCTGCTCACAGAAGAGTCAGTTCTGAGATGAAGTCATGCTGCACAGTGCCTCACCCAGCCATGTCAAAATCCCAAAGCTGGAGACTGCACATCATCTCTGCCCAGCCTGTGCCACAGCCTGACTGTCCTCACACAGAAAAAGTTCCCCACACATCCATGCTGAATCTCTTGTTTTAACTTATGGCCATTGTCAGAGGTTTTGGTCCATTAATTTTTGATGTGCTAATTTATCAATTGGAACACTCAAGTGAAAAGCCATGTAGAAATTTCAGTGTCTTCCACAGATGTATTTACAAACCAGGTTCTGCTCTGATAAAAATATATAAATACAACTCACTATACATCTAATTTCCACAAACCCACACTGGCTAGTATTATATTCTTTTCACTTAGTTTTTCATTAATAGTATTATACAGCTCAGAGACCTTCTTGGTCAGCTTTTAAAATTTACTGCAAATTATCTTTTTTTCTCCACACTTACACAGCTACTTAAAAAGGATGGTTATAACTTCAGTAAACAAAGGGATTAAAATTTTTAGTCATCATCATGTAATATAGCTAAATCACTTGGCTTTAAAGAAGAGTTACAAACCTTCTACCCTTTCTACACTAGAACTGACAACAGAAATCAGCTCTGCCTAAAAGGAGCCCAAACCATGGAGAAAGCCGTGTCTAATATACGGAAGAACTACTTGCTGTTCTTAACTGCAAGTTAAGAAGTCTGCCACTGCCTTCTCTTCACATTTAATGTCCCCCTCCTTTTACTGCTGGGTTTTAAAACAAAAACTCATAACCCATTTAATTCTTAAAACTCCAACACACTTAAATAAATATTCTAACATTTACATTCCATGTTCTCAACTTGAGACAAAAAATAATGGCAGCTGTCTCTAGCTGGTGAGGTCAGGAATATGTGAAAGACACATAAATCGAGAGCTTAAACTCCAAGTTTCTAGTTTATAAAAAAATTAACTCCAGCAATTTTGAGAGTTCTTCCCCACCAAAAGAAATTCCCTCTTCCTTGGACTCTCTTCTTTCTACATTTAAGAGTTCATTTTACATTGTCCAGAGGGTTTACTGCAATATAAAAAAAAATACAGCACTTATTTCCATGTATTATGAATAGTTTTGTTTCATACAGTTATTTTTCTTTTAGCTTTTTAATTTGTAAAAAATTTTTACAGTAAAAGTCCCCTTTCTTTCTTTTAAAGAATTTATGCATAGGTCAGTTTTACATTAAATAAATTCTTTTAGCTGGTGATAGGCCACAGTTTTTCCACCCTAAAATTTCACTGACCTCTTCTATTTGCTTACCTGAAGGCAAATAAAAGTTTCACTCAACACAAGTAATGCATATTACGGCATATTTAGCTCCGAGAGCATTAAAAAAGCCTGTGGCAAATCTATTTCCTGTAAAAATTTCATGCTCATCTGAGTCCTCTGAAGTCTTTTTATTTAAATACTCAAGAACTCCCTCAGGTTTTGATCCATCATTTTAACACTAGATTTTTAATAACTATTCCTTTACATACTGATGCCATAATTTGGAGCTACCAACCCCTTCTATTTAACAGCTGAGGTAATGGTTTCACACAGCAGTTCTTTACAGGTGGCCAAGGTCTGGAACAAATCACTCCATTGCCTGGAAAAATCTGGCTGTCATTTGCAAATACATGTTGGTCAATACTGGTACCTGATACCATGCCTTGGTATCCAACTGTCTCTTGTTATTTTAGTGGGACATAGCTACGGTCAGTCCATTGTGCTGCAGAAAATACACAAAGAGTTGTTCAAAAGTTCAGAGCAGCTCTCATATATTGGCACTGCCATAGTAAAGAGCTGGTTTCCACCCAAATTTTAAAGCACAAATGTACTCTGAAAACTGACTTAATAACATGTTTCCCACATTTGTCTTCTCCAAGATTTCACACCAAGTTTGAATTGTTTACATGCTCATAGCCACTGCTACATATATATTGCCAAGTAGCTTAATAGTTCTCGTTACAGAGACTAGCAAACCATCCACATGCAAGCATTTCTCCAACCACCAAAACAAACCAACATTCCTAACTCAAAGGAATCAACTTATTAGTATTTCTTTGAATATTACTTTTTTAAAAATATCTGGAAATTAAGTATAAAATTGGTTACTATTAAATAAACAAATCTTAATACCTTCAGGAAAAAAGCAAAAGCTTTTTTATTGTTTTGTGTTTGTTTTGTTGTGAGGTTTTTTTTAAATCTCAGTGTTTGGTTTTAGAAACCTATTAAATAATCTCTTCAAGCAACAAACTATATAAACATAATGATGTTAAGTCTCATCTGTAAAGCTGATGTTTACTTTAAAGGCAGGGAAACTGAAACACCTAGCAATCACCAATTTAAGGCAATATAGAGTAGGCATCAAAGGCATACAAAAAACAGCACAAGGACAATCTTAAACATTAAACAAGCACTGGAAAAAGTCTTAGAAGCAGTGGAAAAAAGACATTCTCATTAAAAAGAAGAAAACAGAAGCTAGTAGAAACTGAACCATAAAAGGACATTCTTGAAACAAACCAACATAGAAAACCAGTGGACAAAGCTCAAAATTATTCCTTTCCCACTTAGACCTGAACACACTGAATATGTTTTAAGGATAGAAAAGGTTTTCTGAAGTTTTAAGTAAGTTGGTTTAAACATTCATATATGGATGAGAGGCTGGACATGAGCTGTCATCGTGCACTCACAGCCCAGAAGGCCAATGGTGTCCTGGGCTGCATCCAAAGCAGCGTGGGCAGCAGGGCCAGGGAGGGGATTCTGCACCTCTGCTCTGCACTGGTGAGACCCCACCTGCAGTGCTGCATCCAGCTCTGGGGGCCCAGCACAGGGAGGACATGGAGCTGTCGGAGGATGGCAATGAAGATGATCAAAGGGCTGGAGCACCTCTCCTATGAAGACAGGCTGAGAACTGGGGTTGTTCAGCCTGAAGACAAGAAGGCTGTGAGGAGACCTAACTGTGGCCTTCCAGTAAGTCAGCTGGAAAGGAACTTTTTACAATGGCATGTAGTGGGCAGGACAAGGGGTAAAGGTTTTAAACTGAAGGAGAGTAGGTTTAGATTAAATATTACAAAGAAATTCTTTACTGTGAGAGTGGTGAGACTGAACCTACATGTACACAAATACATACAGTGAGAGATAAAGGTAACACTAATTCAAAATACAGTTTCAACAGAATTATATCATGAATGAAGTTCGTTAACACTGTTTAAAAGTAATGTTTAAAGCTGTGAACTAAAATCTTAACAACAAATCAATGGAAGTTACACTGCAAACCATGCTAATATATTCTACAGAAAAGTAGAGGAAAATGGGAAAATGGGCAATGATGCCCTTCATCTCATTTTCTGGCTGCTTTAAGTTTTGAAGGCATGATGCCATTTAAGAGGGGAAAATTCATTATCTACAGAGGTCACAGGCTCTTGAGCTGTCTTAATGCAGCCATCCATAAGGCAACACCCAGCTCAAACACCAGGTCTCAGAGAAGGCAGAAAACCCTCACTCGTATCTGTGCCTGCTCATGCAGGCACCCAGCAGTACCCAGATCCTCAACAAGCAAAGGGTGCAGCTCCTGTCAGAAGCTGCAAAGTTGCCTCACAGAGCCATGACAGACAGAGGTCTGCATTTTGGGCAGTTGTTCCAGTGCATCCTCCAGCAGGACAAGCAGACTGGCTTGGAAGCTCCTTTACAGCACTAGGGTGTCTAAAGGCTCACTTTAAGGTTATGCGTGGACTACTTCAGCCTCCACCCAGAGCTGCATTTTCCCAGCATTCATCTGATTAGTGTGTACACAAACCACTTGGTCAGACCCTGGTACTAGTAACACCAAGGTTGTGGGTTCAGTCGCCATATAGGCCATTCACTTCAGAGTTGGATTCGATACTCTTTGTGGGTCCCTTTCAACTCAGAATATTCTGTCATCTGTGATCTCATTNTGTGGCCTTCCAGTAAGTCAGCTGGAAAGGAACTTTTTACAATGGCATGTAGTGGGCAGGACAAGGGGTAAAGGTTTTAAACTGAAGGAGAGTAGGTTTAGATTAAATATTACAAAGAAATTCTTTACTGTGAGAGTGGTGAGACTGAACCTACATGTACACAAATACATACAGTGAGAGATAAAGGTAACACTAATTCAAAATACAGTTTCAACAGAATTATATCATGAATGAAGTTCGTTAACACTGTTTAAAAGTAATGTTTAAAGCTGTGAACTAAAATCTTAACAACAAATCAATGGAAGTTACACTGCAAACCATGCTAATATATTCTACAGAAAAGTAGAGGAAAATGGGAAAATGGGCAATGATGCCCTTCATCTCATTTTCTGGCTGCTTTAAGTTTTGAAGGCATGATGCCATTTAAGAGGGGAAAATTCATTATCTACAGAGGTCACAGGCTCTTGAGCTGTCTTAATGCAGCCATCCATAAGGCAACACCCAGCTCAAACACCAGGTCTCAGAGAAGGCAGAAAACCCTCACTCGTATCTGTGCCTGCTCATGCAGGCACCCAGCAGTACCCAGATCCTCAACAAGCAAAGGGTGCAGCTCCTGTCAGAAGCTGCAAAGTTGCCTCACAGAGCCATGACAGACAGAGGTCTGCATTTTGGGCAGTTGTTCCAGTGCATCCTCCAGCAGGACAAGCAGACTGGCTTGGAAGCTCCTTTACAGCACTAGGGTGTCTAAAGGCTCACTTTAAGGTTATGCGTGGACTACTTCAGCCTCCACCCAGAGCTGCATTTTCCCAGCATTCATCTGATTAGTGTGTACACAAACCACTTGGTCAGACCCTGGTACTAGTAACACCAAGGTTGTGGGTTCAGTCGCCATATAGGCCATTCACTTCAGAGTTGGATTCGATACTCTTTGTGGGTCCCTTTCAACTCAGAATATTCTGTCATCTGTGATCTCATTTTCTTACTTTCCACATCAGTAAGATGAGGTCAAGGACTCTGATTTTGCTGCAAGACTCTTAGAAAACATCCAAGGACACTTCAAGCTATAAGTGGGGCCCATTCAGCTGTTGAAGTGAAAGATAAACAAGCAAGCCCTTGTCTCCACTGGCACCACAGAGAGACCAGATGGATGCTGCTGCTAAGGCTGAAATGGGATGCTTGTCTCAGTGTCCATCCCCCTTACCTTAACAGCTCTGCATCTGGAGCATAACAGCAGCATTGCCTGCACACAAAAGCTATGGAAGGGCTCAGATAGGCTTTCTAACAAAGTAATACTCTCTGATTTATTTTACATGTCTCTCCATCTATACTTTTCTTTGCTGTTCAGCTGAGCGCTCCTCTCAGCAGTAACCTCCTTCCCTTTATATTTTGCTCCTATGCCGGCATACTCTTTACGTGAGAGAATTTTATTATTCTCACCCAGCACCACATTAAACCAGCTGTACACATGGTAATCTGATAAATTCCACCTCCAAGTGCAGGACTATTCAGGTGCTTTACTTAATAAAGAGCATAATCCTGCACTGCAATTCTTTACCCCTTCAGATTATTTCCTTCGAAATATGATGCAACCTTTCTTCAGTATTAATCTAATGATTCATTCAAACTAAAAATACTGGTTTTCATGGGAGCATTTATCTTCAGCCATATCGAATGCCTTGTGTTATACAGTGTTATATAGTGAGATATATACATATATATATAAT
>VZTH01013603.1:0-54374 GCA_013397815.1 Aleadryas rufinucha
AGTACCTGTCCTGTGAACACAGGTATGAAGTGGCTGCTCCATGTGGTGGGGCTGATCCATGAAATGGTGGGTGCACGTGGCAGGGCTAATCCCCATGAAATGGTGGATCAGCGTGGTGGGGCTGGTCCCCATGAAATGGCGGATCCATGTGGTGGGACTGGTTTTAATGAAATGGTAAAATCTCACTATATGACGGAACAGCTGTCACAGAGAATCAGAATTAGAGTTAGCTCAGTTAAAGAAGGACATTCAAAATTTCCCATTCCCCTCTTTAAATACCACCTCAAATGTTAATGCAAGTATTTCCATGTTTCCCTTGCGAGAGGTACCTATGCAGGGAGCTCCAAGGGGAGTAGGATTTGTGAATGTACCTCTTACTAGTACAGAAGTAAGAGCATTTAAAAGGGAGATGAGTAACATATTAGAGGACTCCTTGGGGCTAGCAGAGCAATTGGATCAATTTTTAGGTCCAAATATCTACATTTAGGAAGAAATTCAATCGATTTAGAGAACTTTATTTACTTTGGAGGAGAGACAAATTATACAGATTGCAGGGATAAGAATTTGGGAAAGAGAAAATCCACCTGATGTTCAAGGGGGAATACCCGGTGAACAGAAATTTCCAATATTGAGACCTAATTGGGATCAGAATACAACTGAGGGAAGGAATAACATGTCAGACTACAGGAGGCTGGTGATTAGGGGGATAAAAGAAGCAGCACCAAAAGGGCAGAATTTTGAAAAGGCATTTGAGAATAAACAGCAATGAGATGAGCCTCCCACTGCCTGGTTACAAAGGCTCAGAAAGAATATGCAGCAGTATTCAGGAATAGATCTTGAAAGTGATGCAGGTCGAGAACTATTGAAAGTAAGTTTTGTTATTAAAGCATGGCCAGATATAAAGAAGAAATCACAGAAAACAGACAACTGGAGTGATAAGGAATTGAGTGAATTATTGAGGGAGGCTCAGAAGGTTTATGTTAGGAGAGATGATGAGAAACAGAAGAATAAAACTAAATTAATGGTGGCCGCTCTTGACCAAGTAATAAAGCAGTAGCCTGGAAATGGGGTTGGGAGAGGAAGAGGAGTGGCACAGCGAAGCATTCAGCCTAATGTTGGGAGACCCCAGGGAAGAGGATGGGGAATAACCACTTGGCAGACAGGTCCCAAGAAGTTCTTCTATTGTGGGAAAGTGGGACATTTAAAAAGAGAATGCCTGGAACTACAGAGGGAGGTTAAAACTTCCCAGATGATGGAATCAGAAAATTCTGCACAGGATTAGGGGTGTCAGGGGCTCCATTTTTGGGGTCCAAATACCAGGAAGAGTCCTTGATAAATTTAAAATTAGGACCCCAAGAAGAAGAACACGCATTTATGGTGGATTCAGGAGCTGAGAGATCAAGTTTAATTAAAATCCCCCATGGATGTATGAAAGAATAATTCTAGTGAAAGGGGAGGAATTCCATTCCCCCATAGTAGAACAAGTAGAAGTTTTCGGAAATGGTGAGGAAACAACATCAAGTTTTGTAATAATACCAGAGGCTGGTACCAACTTGCTAGGGAGAGATTTACAAGTGCAGTTAGGGATTGGGGTAATTCCAGAAGAGGACAGAATGACAGTAAAGGTATTTAAACTGACCCTAGAGGATGAGAAGGAGATAAATCTGGTGGTGTGGGTAGCTGAAGATAATAGAGGAGGGCTCAATATCTCTCCCCTGAAAATAAAACTGAATGAAGGGTGCCAATCCATCCATGTGAAACAATACCCTATATCTTTGGAAGGAAAAAGGGGATTATTATAAGTTATAATTGAGCAACTTTTGAAAGATGGGTTATTAGAACCTTGCAGGTCCTCTTATCTTACCTGTCAGGAAACCAGATGGGACATATAGACTTGTTCAAGATTTAAAAGAATTGAATAAATTTGTTCAAGTATGCCACCCGGTAGTCCCTAATCCATATACTTTACTTAGCAAGATTCCCCATCACCATGTGTGTGGTTCAGTGTGATTGATTTAAAAGATGCCTTCTGGACCTGTCCACTTGCAGAAAACAGCAGAGATGTATTTGCTTTTGAATGGGAAGACCCCACTGCTGGGAGAAAGCAACAATTATGATGTAACGATGGACCTCTTTACCACAGGGATTTACAGAGTCTCCAAATCTGTTTGGACAAATTTTAGAACAGGTGCTTGAAGACTTTACTCTAAATCCAGGAGCGAAGCTGTTACAATAGGTGGAAGATTTGTTGATATCAGGAGAAGAGAAAGAGAAAGCCCAAGATGTCACAGTTAAGCTATTGAACTTTTTGGGAGAAAAAGGACAAAGGGTCTCTAAGCCTGTAAAATTACAGTTTGTAGAGAAAGAAGTAAAATATCTTGGGCATCTAATAAATGAAGGGCGAAGAAGGATAACCCCAGAATGTACTTCTGGCATTATCGCTATTCACCTTCTTAAAGCCAAATGAGAAATAAGAAAATTCTTAGGTTTGCTAGGATATTGTTGCTTATGGATTGAGATTTTACATGTAAAGTTTTTGTATGAAGAACTACAAGAGGAAGGAGAAAAATTTGAGTGGACTAGGAATCAGCAACAGCTGTAAGTCATTGCTTATGAAAGGTATGCTACAGGTCTCTTCTTTAAGTCACTGGTTTCAGCAATCGGCTATATGCGGAGTAGCTACTGCCTTTCTGGCGGAAGAGAGCAGAAAGCTAACTTTCAGGGGTACTTTAATTGTAGCATACAGAGCCTTCTCTTCTCCAGGATGAGCAACCCCTGTTCTCTCAGCCTGTGTTCACAGGACAGGTACTCCAGCCCTCTGATCATCTTCATGGCCTCCTCTGGGCCCGCTCCAACAGCTCCACATCTTTCTCGTGCTGAGGAGCCCAGGCCTGGAGGCAGTGCTCCAGGTGGGGCCTCCTGAGGGCAGAATCATCTCCCTCAACCTGCTGCCCATGTTTCTTTTGAAGCAGCCCAGGATTGGACTGGCTTTCCGGGCTGTGAGTGCACACTGTTGGCTCATGGCCAGCTTTTCATCCATGAGAACCCCCTCAAGTCCTTCTCTGCACCTCACACCCGGGGGTGTCACAAAGGCCCCAAGAGCACTCCCACAAGCCCAGAGATCAGCACCAAGGGAACTGATCCTGTCTCACCACAGGGGATCTCAAGGAGCAAAGCACGCAGGAATTGCATCGTCCAGTTTTATGTTTGCCAAGTTTTCAGGGGAGCTTTGTCCTGCTTTGTAAAGGGAGTCTCTGGGGGCCATTCCAGAGCAGTGGGTCTGCATTTTGTGAGTGTCAGGGCTTTGGTTTCTTGGGGCCATTGTGAGGGGCTGATGTGGGGTGGGGATGAAGGGCAGGGCTGCGATGTCTCTGGTGCCAGTGACATCACAAGGGATGTCACAACAATGGGTGGGTATAAATGAGAGCAGCAGGCAGTGCTGAGACAGAGTGAGTGCACACACAGGCCAGAGTCTGCCCAGGATGAGAGCTGGAGCACAAAGGCAAAGCTGTCAAGCCCTTCTTTCTGTCCTTCTGATGGCCATGGCTGCCCTAATGCTTCTGGCCACTCTGGTGAAAACCATCCTCCAGAACGCGAGGGCGGTTAATGACGAGCTGGATGAGTACACACGCCAGTGCATGGAGCAGCGTTCGGAGTTCCTCAACCAGCAGATGAATTGGATGCCGGAGGAGCTGGAACACAAGGCTATGGAGCAGACTTGTGGATCCTGGGGACCAGTGTTCTGGGCTGCCTTGCTACAATGGCAGTTCTGTGCCATTGCTGGATTCTTGGTGCTGCTCGTGGCACTCTGCTGGCAGCTCAGGAAAAGAGGCTATGAGGTGCTGCCCGGCTGGCAACTGAGCACCTCAAAGCCAGTTGCTCCTGCACCCCACACCCCCATCCCCAACCCCACACTCCCCACTCCTGTCCCCACACTCCTAAACCCCTTTACTTTCCTGTTGAAATTGAATCTGAGGGGGAAATCTAAGTACAAATGGGTAGCTTTAGATAAGAATAGGTTAAAAACTGAAAGAAAGTAAAGAAGAATTTATAAGAATGAAGAGTAAAAAAAAATAAAAACAAGTGATGCACAATACAATTGATCACCATGTGCTGACCGATGCTGGACCCTTTCACAAACACTGATTGGCTCCCCTTCCTGGTAACTCCCCCGTTTTATATACTGGCCATCATGGCCTGTGGGTTATCCCTTTGGCCAGTTCGAGTCACCTGTTCCAACTATGCTCCTCCCTCCCAGCATTTTGGGTTTGTGTTTTTTGTATCTCCTCACTGGCAGAGCACAAGGCACGAAAAACTCCTTGATTTGGGATAAACCTGACACTTAGCACCAACCAGAAAATCAGTGTGTTACCAACACCATTGTCATACTGAATCCAAAACGCAGCACTGGGCCAGCTACTGACAAGACATTAACTGTGTCCCAGCCAAAAGCAGAACAATATCCACTCCTTAACCCATCATGCCAAGTCTGCCACTTCCCAACACCTTATCACCTTCCCCATTTATCTGACAGACATACAGACAGCCATCATTCCCTTAATCTGTGGAACACCTCTGTCAAACGTCCATACAATTGCCAGCAAAACCTTGACCATGCATGTGGGGAGAACAGACTCCAGGCTGCTGGAGGAGCAAGTCCGGAAAGTCCCCTGGGAACCTGCTTTTGAAGGTCCTGTGCTCCATGAGCGCTGGTCCCCTTTGAAGAGTCATCTCCTAAGAGCACAGGCATAGGCAATGGCATGCAGGGCAGAAGGACTTGGCTGAGCAGGGATCTTCTTCTCTTCTTGCAGTTGCCCTATCCTCCTTCCAGCCCTTCTTGTAGATGGGTGTCTCATTTGCTGACTTCCAGTCCCCTGGGACCTCCCAGGTTATCTCGGACTGCTGGTAAATGACTGAAAGGGGCTCAGGGAGCACTTCTGCCCTCTCCTGCAGTGTCCTTTTCTGGATGCCATCTGACTGCATAGACTTGCCTAAGTAGTGTAGCATGTCACTGACCATTTCCCTGTCCCTGTCTTTCAGCTCAGGGGTCTGGGTACCCTCAGAACAACTGGTCTTACTATTAAACACTGAGGTAAAAAAGACATTAAGAACCTCAGCCTCTTCCTCATCTTTTGTCATTATGTTTCCCCATGCATCCTGTGAAAGATGAAGATTCTCCTTAGCTCTCCTCTTGTACTTGCAGAAACGTCTTTTATTGCTCTTTACTGTAGTAGCCAAAAGATTTCAGTTAGGTTTTTTCTATTTCTGATGTTTTTCTAATTTTTCTCGTTTCAATTCTAATTTTCACCTTGCTAACCTCATGATATCACTGTAGTCCTCCTGAACCACCTGCCCTTCTTCAAAAGGTCGTGAATTCTTTTTTCCTGAGTTCCAGCCAGCTTGTCTTTCAGCACCTGGAGATAGCCTGTTCCTGCACCTTTAAAATTTCCTTCTTGAAGAATCTCCAGCCTTCCTGAACTCCTTTGCCCTTCCTGAACTCCTTGGTGCTGCTTCCCAAGGGACTCTGTGAATCGATCTCCCAAACAGGAAAAAATCTGCTCCCTGGAAGTCCAGGATGGCAGTTCTGCTTACCACTGTCCTTACTCTCCAAGAACCAAAAACTCTATCATTTTATGATTTTTATGCCCAAGACTTTAACGCCAAGAAGGGATGCTGCCTTGTAACAGATGAGGGAAATCAGGCTTCCTTATTTCTACAAACTTAAAAAAGACATTAGGCCTGTGTGAAACAAATATGTATACCCCAGCTAAGCAAGGCAAAGTTACCCTTAAGCGACAGCACAAAAGTTCAGTGAGATAATCACATTAGCATTACTGAGTTAGCCATGCATGTGAAGCACAATACAGCTCCTATTTCCTATTTGTCTGCATTATGAATCTAAAATATACATATTTTATTGTCTTGTGTTGACAGCAAACTGTTAGAACAGAAGAATGGCTGGTTTTGTGTCTGGAGCTTCATATCTTATTTAGTACAAGATTGAATGGCAACCAGAATTAATCAGGTTCTCAAGTGCGCTTTATCCAAGGTTGTTCATGCTAGCAGTCCTTAAACAAGCTGGGAACGGGAATCTGGTGTTCTTTCCATTGGCTGAGATGTATATATTCCACCTGCTCAAAAATCCTAAGGGAATTGAGCACTCTTATGCAATTTTAAGTAAGATTTTAAGATTTAACCTACTTAATGCCTCTCTGAAAATGCCAGGTTCAAGCCAGGATGTGCATGTGGCTGAAGCCTACTCTGATTTGACAGCACCCTTCAGCTCTGTGCTGGTGCTTCTGGCACCTGTCGAAACAGAGATGCAGTCTGCACCCAGTGCTACGGGAAGCAGGCAGTGGGGAGCATCAGCTTGGGACAAAACATCAAACGGACCTGAAACACTATTCATGCTTTAACAACCTTTGGTATTTCCCTGCATTTTTGTAAAGGACTGCCAGCTAAAGACTAGAAATGCAGTATGGTCTTTGTGTGACATCCCGGTCTGTGGGCCTGATGGAAAAACCCGGGGGCACTTCTACGCTGTTGCGCTGGGTTTTGGCTCTGGAAGCAGGAGTTTTCTCTGCCACTGGTCCCCCAAGTAGCAGCTTCTGTGGCTCCCTGTTTGTGCCAAGGGAGAAAGGCTGTGTGTGCTCTCCATAGAAAAGGTTTCCCTGACGTGCTGCGCGCTGGTCCCTCAGCACAGGTGGCCACAAGGAGCCTGGCAGCTGCCTCCTTTGGGGAATCACAGAAAGCAGCTTTGCCTCAGCAGCTCAGCACGGTGAAGGGCCCAGAGCAACTTGTCATGCTGCCTGTCACACCTGTCAGAAGGAAGCTGTAATGAAAACAAGCAACTTTCAATAATGCCTCTGCATTCACTTGGAAATAATGAAAACAAGTGCAAGCAGCCAAGGAGCCCTTCTTGGGCTGTGTGTCACTGTTCCCTACAGTCACACTGTCTACAGTCTACCCTGGAACAGGGTCCACTCAGCTGCAACCATCTGCAAGGTGTTATTGGCCCCACAAAGAACTGAGTGCTGAAGGACTCTTCTGACATAAATTATTCTTTAAAAAAAAAAAAAAAAGGAATGATTTTGCAATTATTTTTCAGTTTTTAAAATTGCTGTTGGAAGCTGCTTTTCCTGTAGGACCTTGCAGAGCCCCTGTTCATTCGAGTGAGGAGGAAACTCCCTTCTTTGGTGGTCTTCATGGACCACCAGCCAGTCTCCATCCCCTCTGCCTCCTCCTGACAAAAGCAGGAGTGGCATGAGCTCTTCATCCCATGTTTTCCATGGGAGTTTCCACCCCACTGACTCCTCTGGGAACAGGCTGCACACTTATTACACAACTTCAGTGCATAGTCATGCAGTCATGACTATCAGCAAATGTCTTCATCCCACAGTTTTCACTGTTCTTTATCTCTTCTTAGTTTGCAAGAAGTTATGCTAGGAGGGAAGGGGAACAAAAAATATTTCTGCAAAGCTCTCTAAGTTACCTAATGGTTTTATGGATCATGTTGCTAGGAAAAAAACTGCCCCTGAAAAGCAGTACTCCATGACCATGAAGGTTTTCACCTCTTTTCAAATAAACCTGATTGGCATTGCATGGGGACTCTGACAGCCCTGGGAGGATGTACTACTCCAACAGCATGTTTTAATGACAACATAAAATCATTAATTTATTTTTTTAGAGTGCATTTCACAAACTCAGCTCTCATACTGCAACTGGCAAATCAAGTCTCTCTGCCTTGTGTTGGTTGCTCATTTTCCACATGCTTCTCAGAGAATCTTGTTGAATCCCCACATGACACGTTATGTGTTTAAATTAGTACTTAAAGAGACTACTGAAAGTTTATTGCTCTTATCTTTGTCATTCACTGGGTGTGCCTGTACCTTCCTCCTTTTTGTCTGCTGAATGAAACTGTCAGAAGCGCAGCTTTACCACTGCAGGGCATTTGCAACGGCAGCAAAAGAATAAAAGAAGCATTTTTTTCCTAATCTCTCAGTGCACTTCATCATCCTCCATCACTGTAAGCCTACCAAATTTTAAGTTTAGAAGTGCATCGTATAGCAATTTCTTCCTACAGCACAAACCCAAACTATTTAGGCAAACTAGCGATTATTCTTCCACACTAACATCAACATAAAGCAGATTAGAAGAATTAAATGCATAAGAGTGCACTTCTTTTATGATTATGCACCCTTAATCTTCAGAAGATGGTTAATTACATTTTAAGCAGCATAAGAGCCCTAACATATTTGTATGTTAATAAAAATTCTCACCAGGGGTTTAAATCTAACATGTATTCACAGGTATAACTAATGGCATTTTTCAGTAATGCTGTGAAAAAATATGCCTGTAAGTTAGTACCTTCACACAGGAAACTGCTGGGAGTTTTTAATTTACTCTCTAACTATTCTCCTAATCATTCTCTTATCATGCTGGGATGGCTAAATGCATACAGATTATAATGATGGTGTGCACCCACCACAGCAGTGTCAGTGATGACATTTTTCAGTGCTTGGAGTCAGGCTGCTGCAATCAGAGCTCTGCAGCAGAGGGAAGCAGCGAAGGAACAGAGATGACACTGCAGCCCTGCGGTTTCACAAGAGCTCCTGTTTGCTGGTTTAAGGCTTATTCCAGTTCAGAAAGGGATTAGTCTCTACCTAGGACAGGCCCAAACATCTCTGTGATTCAGAGGTTTTAGGGCTAAATGTTAATTATGTCATTATTAAGACACTATTAGGAAAAATTTTTTCACTGAAAGGGTGGTTAGGCATTGGAACAGGCTCCCCAGGGAAGTGGTGAAGTCACCATCCCTGAAAGTATTTGAAAAACAAGTAGATATGGCACTGTGATATGATTTAGTGGGTATGGTGGCATTCGGTCAAAGGTTGAACTCAATGACCTAGAGGTCTTTTCCGACTTTATTGATTCCGTGATTCATACTCAGAAATGTTGAAGGTTCAAAAAGACTTCTTTCCTACAAATCTTCCTAAGTGAAGACAACACCTGTCATTTATCTTTGCTTCCAACCTCCAAGAAGCCAGAGCACTAGCATTCACAGTGGAATCTGTATTCTTTCTCCAAATCTGCCCTTTGGAAATCTTAACTTCACACAGTCCAGGATTTAGCCTAGGATGAGACCCAGCCTGATTCAGGGTCAAAATCCTCTTTGTTTTCAAGCCAAGGCAGCTTCAGAAAAACAGCAGGTGTGAACTTCGAGAGGGGAAGAGACAGTGTACCAAAATGGGAAGCACGTTCTTTCCTCCTGGATTCACCCACTAGAGGGACTCGTTTCATTCCGTGAAACGAGAGCAGAACGAGCAAGCTCAGGGGAATAAGTATCATGGGGAAAGGGAAAAAGCAGGTGCTGTTGATGCTTCCTGCAAGTGCTGAGTTCAGTGGCCACAGGCTATGTCCTTCCCTGGGATGTGCTAGTTTTGTTGGCTGACCAGCATCATGCCAGTTTCCTCTGGAGGGGCCACCTGATTTTCAGGAAAAAAGAAACTTTACAGCTCAACTATTTTTCCCTGCTGTTTGGTCATTTCTTCCCACAGTGGCTTTTCTTCATGTCTACCTCCCAAAGCAGACACTGTCATTCCAAAACATTCCCAGGGCATAAAAGATAATTTGGGAATGGAGGAAAGAGCTGAACTTTTGAATTATGCTGCCTAATTATTAGTATTCCTCATTCTGAGCCTTATTTGTGGCAAGGATGACTCATTGCCCTTGAACACCCACTGCCTATCTATTTCCTCTAATGTTGCTTTCCTTTTTGATTTTCCGGATACAGATAGCTGACTGCTTATCTATTCCTACCGTTAAAATGATGCATAACTGCTGCATTTTGTGGATGGAAACATTATGGACACTGAAATGTCATCACAGCCCCATTTGCTCATCTGCTGTTATTTACTTTCCAGCAGACAATATTTAGTACAAGGCACACACAATGCAGAAGTCAGCACAACATTCATCACATCGATACCAGGACGTACAACGCGTGCTGCCACGGATCAACAGAAACAGTCTGGGCTGGAGGATTTACAGAGCTCCCCATCTCCCTTCAGGCTCTGTACAAATTTTCCCTGGCTGAGATGCTGTAGTTCTGGAAAGGAGCCAAGGCATGGCTATGTGCCACTGGGAGGGGTTCCTGAAACAGGAGGATGTAGGGATCTACTGTCAGAGTGACCTTCCTTTCTGTCTGGTGGATACAACCGTGCACTGGTTTCCTCCAAAGCTTGCCAGAACCACCCCTGCACACTGTGCTCCCTGGGACGTTTGCACGGTACTCCCTGCATCATTCCACTGGTGAGGCTTTTTGTGGATGCAGTCAAAGCTCTGTCTAGAATAAACATCTCTGGAAAAGCATTCTGAAGTCCTGCTGCACAGTCAGGTCACATGAACCTTTTGGAAGACCAGCTATCGAAAAGCATGTCCCAGGGAAATCAATAGTCTAACAGGGATGGTTTAAAACACTTGAGTCCTTCAAACCCCCAGCCACAATACCTTACACCTGTGCATTATCGTGTGCTGTGACCTTTATAAGCACACCATAAAAATGCCCCATAGCAGGAGAGTTTCCATTTCAGGGAGGGAACTCATCAGATGAATACTGCCCCTGGAGAGCTTGTAGCAACAGTAAGACCCCTTATATTGGTTATGAGGACAATGAAACAGGCTGCCCAGGGAAGTAGTGGAGTCACCGTCCCTGGTGATGTTTAAAAATCATGTAGATGTGGCACTTGGGGACATGGTTTAGTGGTGAACATGGCAGTGCTGGGTTAACGGCTGGACTTGATGATATTGGAGGTATTTTCCAACCTAAATGATTCTATGATTCAACCTAAATTTTTTTTTTATAATACTCAGCCAAGGACTGAGTCTTCCCTGACAATGAACTAGCAATAGTGAAAATAAGGATGCTGGCCCTGGGTTCTATGGAGACTGTTTCCGTGCTTCTGTGAGAGTCTCCAAAAGAATGGATTGGTCATCTCTTGAAGGCAGATGGTGGGGCACAGCAGACAGGGGACTGTACCTCATAGGGCTTTAGAACTCTGGAGGTTGAGAGATTGTTGGTGCATACCTGACTCCATCTTATTGCTTATCTTATTGGCTCCCACCCTCAGCCACCTTTTGAGAAAAAAATCCTGCATTATCTGGACCTTTGGTGACCATTTTGATGTACTTAGTGTCAGAGATTTCCAGGAAAAGCCAAAGGAAAATCTCATCTATCACAGGATGATGAAAAACAAATTTTGTAGTATGATGGAGCTCTTCTGTCTCACATTTCTTTCTCCTTACTGATTCAGCTTTCTTTCAGTCAGCATGTGCCGAAACTTCTGGCTTCACATTTGCATCAAGATGCTCGTCAGTGCCAATCAGAAAACTATCTTGGAGTGCTGGAAAAGAGCAAAGCAACCACAAAAAGGTGTGGGGATAATAGCAAACAAAAAGAGCTGCTTGGAGAGCACTGGGAATGGGTGCAAGGTGAAGGCATCTGGGACAAAATCCTCAGCCGGTGCCAGACTGGGGCTCAGACTCACTATTCCCCTGAAGCCAGATCTGCTCCAAATAGTTGTTTCCTTTTCCTTCCAAGTGGTTCTGAATTTTTTTATCTTTTCCTTTTGATGCTCTTTTCAAACAAGGAGCTTTGCCATATGAAAATCTGCAATTAAACCAGCTCTTGGTTTCCTCATATCTGCCACATAAAACAAAGTCAGTCACTTTTGGAGGCAGCTGGCTGGAGTGATTGGATCCAGCTTCAAACTACATTCACGTTTGTTGGGCTTGTCCTCCAATCCCAGTTTGAAGATCTGCTTTGACATAAAAAAAATGTTAAGTTTGTAAGTGTTACAAGAGCGGCCTCAGTGCAGGACTGAGGAATGGCTTTGCCAGGTCACATCAGAGACCCATCAATCCCTGTGTCCTCCAACTTGGCCCAGGGCAGCTGGACACAGAAGGAAGAGGATACAGATTTTGCAAGCAGGTGGCCACATTTCCTCAGCAACTGGTATTTGAGATCAAGTAATTCAGTCAGATACACATTAATTTCTTGCAGTGGAAGGGTAGGCACAGGAGTTGGTCATCCAGAGGTAATACAAACTTCTGATACTGTATGCACTCAAGAGCACCATTTTAAAAACTTCTGTCTCTTTGCTGCCCAGAGAAGCTGTGGCTGCCCCATCCCTGGAAGTGTTCAAGGAAAGGTTGGATGGGGCATTGGGCAACCTGGTCTAGTGGAAGCTGTCCATCTCCATGGGAGGAGGTTTGAACTAGATGATCTTTAAGTTCTCTTCCAACCCAGTGATTCTGTGATTCTAAATCAACAGCTGCAGTCCTGATCCCTGGTCAGAGCCACATGGTACACTTTACCAGCTAAGGTGAGAGGGGAAAGAGGTGGTTTTCATACTTAGAATCAAGAGGATAGAAATACTCTCAGATGTGAGGGGCTGTGGGTACCAATGGAAATCCTGATTCAGCATGGATGCTGTGAATCACCACCGGGCTAATAGGCAGGAGCAAGACTGGAGAAAGCGATGGTGATGGAGTCAAATGCTCAAGCTGGCTTTTCTGCCTGCTCTTCACCTCCTGCTTCAGGAACCTGTGTCTCTTGATTGCAAATAACTTGGCTTTGCAGCACCCCATGTGGAGTCTTTGTGGACTTGGATGCATGCAGAGGATAGGAAATTAAAATTACGGAAATACAAGGTGTTTGCAAAATATTTCAAATTGGATACCAGTTTTATTAATCTTTATGTTGGATTGCTGGTGTTCAAGGTGACATGTCACAATGACCTAAAACAACTTCTCCCCTTTTGCAGACACAATGAAAGTATTTTCAGTTGTGTAAAAACTTCATCTGAGTGCAAGCTGTGATCTGGAAATCTCTGCTCCACACAAGGAAGGGATTTGATTGTGACACCTAGAGAGCAAGAGGTTGCAGATTTCCCATTTGCATCCCCCAACCATGCTCCAGCTGAATCCAAATAATTCTTTCCTTCTCCTCGGAGTCCTTTCACGCTCACCTTCCTTTCATGGCCCTTTGACTGAGACAAAGGCAAAAGCTGTTACCTGAAAATTTACGAAAACAAAGAAAGGAAGCATGGGGTCAGCTTCAGTCTTGCCAGAGATTTGCCATGACTATGAGCAGGTCACTTAATCTTATCTCAGCACCACAAGTGATAAAGGCCTCATTGATATCATATTAATCTGCAATCAAAGCTTCCTATAAGGATTACAGGATTAAGCTACTGCAGAAACGTAATATTCTTCATCTGGATGATCTCTTTGTTCCAAGAGCTCATGTGTATTATTGTCATTTTCACATCTGTTCATCACTTGGAGAAAATGTCTTTTGTCCCTTAGTAAGCTCAAGCATACATTTCCCTTGTCACTGTCCTCCACACTATTATTTTAAAATCTAAATAGATTTTCTAAAGGTTAGGACATGTATAATTAAAATCAAGTTGGCAGCAAAGAACTATTTCATTCACTCCATATAATCCTCCACTTGGAAAGTGGGTGGGGAATTTGAACTGATCTCACAGTTACTGGCAACAGCAAGGCTGAGGTCACGGACATGACTAGTGACACTGAATGTTCATTGTGACATTTGTTATGGGAGCTTAATTGTTCAGAAGTTTCATTCAGTACTTTCTGAAAACAAGGATTTGTAAGGTAATTCCAATGAGCATCCCAGAAACACAAATCACTTCTGTAAGTCATGACTTTTGCACTCACACTGGGAATTGCACATTGTAAGAAATGTAGATACTGCTCAGCACTTCTACTACTCGTAATTTCTCTTTTCAGTGTTTTAACTTCCTTCGGTTATATATGAAGTAGCTCCATTCTCCTTGCAGACTCCTACCCAATATCTTGTAAAAGTAAATGAACGTTAAAATTGGAGGTAGTTCTCCAGAGAAGTAATTCAGCAATAATTTAGCCTACAGAAGTTCCCAAGTCTGTAATTTATTGATTTAGTTAACAGTTTGTACTGACTAGATAACAGTTTCCTATCTTATTACCTTGTGTTTTCATTATAGCCAACCTGTCTGGTAGAAGGAATATCCATCTCTGGCAGCTTACAATTGCTAAGAGTAGCTGTTAAGAGTAGCTCAAAACTTGCCTTTACTTCATTTTGGAGTTTCAAAGTTTCTTATTTGGAGGATTGGCAAATCGTTAAAAAGATTTATTTTTCTTCACGGGGAAAACAAAAAAAAAAACAGAAAGTGATTGTTCAGTTGTGTCTCTAAAAGGGAGACAGACAGTTCTGCACTTCTGGTTCTTGCACAAAATCCTCAGCTGCAGTTCCCACCCAGCCTGCAGAAAGTGTTGGTCACATCACCCCACTCTCTCTGCAGCAATAAATGCAGATGAGGTGTGGTTGCCTAGAGGATGGAACAGCAGAAGGTATCAATGCGCTTTATGATGCTTGGCAGGAAAGACAGACTACATTGTACAGCTTTTTTGAGACAGACTAGAAGTTGTTCACTGACACTTGTGGCTGAGAAAAGGTTCCACAAGGTCAGAGCTGCTAAAATTGGACTCGTAAAGAGAAAAATGTGAGGACAGCGGGGATAATACAAAGCAAATGTTGGGTATATCTGGGTTTGTGAAACTGTTTTGTTTCAACAATACTCACAAACATTTCATTCTTGGTTTTGGAGGATATTTGAATGATTAGGTAATTAAAAGGCTTGTGAACAGTGGCTGTCTGAATTGCAAAGAAAAAAGACCAAACAGGTATTGAAGTTGGAGTTCACATATATGTTGCAGTACTGACACACTCGTCAGGAGTGCTCTTGTGCTCCCACAGAAATGCTCATTCCGTGCTACAGACAGGAACTGGAGAACACTCCTCACTCAGCTGACCAGTCACACCTCAACAATTGCTGAGGAAGCTTTCAAAGACATTTTTAGGCAAGAAAAATAAATAAACGCCTCTTCAATTTGTCAGTTACTGCAAATTAGATTCTTAGCTCGTTTTATGAGCTCAGAGCTGGCTCATCTGACGAAGAACTGAAAGAAGTCAATGGCACAATTTTCAGGAGATTTTTAGGGATCAACTCTCCCATATGGCTAATGCCTGCACTAATAAGCCCTTCTTCAGAACAAGGAGAACACAAGACCTATACTATAAATCTCATGAGGAAGAAAGTTTGCAAGCTTTCCATTGCACTGGTGGAGAGCCAGTTCTTTATCTGGCTCTGCATGAAACCAAGATCTGTTTGTTCTTCATTAGGGGCAATGGCACTATTTTGTAAGAGATACACCAAACCAGACCAATTCTATCTTCTGATAGACCCACCTGCCCAGATTAGCCTGATTTTTCCCAAGAAAAACCTGTGTGTTCTGCTACCTTTAAACAGATCACATTGCTAGAGCTGAGGCTTTGCCCTCCTGCAGGCTCTGGCTCAACCAT
Source organism: Aleadryas rufinucha (assembly GCA_013397815.1). Lineage (NCBI taxonomy): Eukaryota > Metazoa > Chordata > Aves > Passeriformes > Aleadryas > Aleadryas rufinucha. Next base: position 15,428 of record VZTH01013603.1, read on the forward strand.
TGCTCACATCTTACCCTCAGAGCAGACCTCTTGGGTTCCCTAATTTTGGGACAGTTGTCATGAGTTAGAAGGCTATATAGGGGTGTGTAGGTGTTCTACATTCATGTGTAGTGACCATCTCCTCGTCAGAGCCTAAATACCACTCAGTATCACCTTCTCTGACCTGTCTTCTGTTGAACCCCCTGGACTAAAAACGACACAATGCTCTTTAACCTTTCCAGTGTGCCAAAAGAAAGAAAGTAGGCTCCTCTGTCTACTCCTCCATTTCCTGAGCCATGTGATGATCAGGTGACTGTTCTGCTCGTTCTGCCATTATTTTGAGACTGAGTACCACAGGAGTCCAGACACATTAGCAAGCTGACAGACTCTATCAATTAGTGTCAGCCCACGTATCAGATACCTTCTCCTAGACTGTAGCATTGGCAAACTTTAGGATGTGTCAGAGATTCCTCACTCAGAAGACCAGTCAGTGTATGCTGTCTCTGGCCCTCTTTGTAGGACTTCTTTCACTTCTTTTCAAGATGGCCCCTTTGTTATGAGTCTGTAGGGACTTAGTGTGGCTCTTGATGCATCTCCCTGTTTTCTTTTTCTTCTGAAGAAAGTCAATGTCCCCAAGCAGAGTAAAGCTGATTCCCTTTGCATGGCAGAGCACATGCTCAGTCAATAAGCAACGCACTTCAAGTACCAGCCAACTCATAAACCAGTCCCTGGGAGCTTCGTCTGCTTCTTTTCCTTCTGAAGCAATCAGAGAGGATGAGGATTCACAACCCCACTGCCTGCACACGCAGCAGCACAGGAGCACAGCTCTGGCTCAGGCAGCCTGTGTGACTCAGCTCTCCCTGCAAATGTGACAACCTTTGTTAAGAAGAAAACCTAGGGGTTTGGTACCAAAATAAACTCAGCCCTGAGTGCAGCTGAACTGCCTGACATTATCAGACAGGCTGTGTAGTGTGGTTCCAGCTCTCCTCTCCCAAGTTTTTTCTTAACTGTCTAGCTTAACACCCCTGAAGCCCTCTGGCCAGCATATTCCCAGGTATGAACAGAGAAGTCTGAGCTGTGCTTTATCTGTTTCTCCTGAAAAATGCCCTAGTTTGAACTTTCCAGACAGTTATTCCAAGCTGTGGTAGCATTAATCAAACTAATGATATCTGGTTATCTGCAGGGAAATCAATAATATGTGGCACAAAAAAGAATCCCACAATTAATAGTGTACTGTACAGTGTCTGTGTTCCTGTGCCAGTCTGAACATATTATAAATTACTTATCTTTGGTTTTGTTTTTTTTTTCTGGTCTACTCCCTGGAGGAGAATGTGGTATAATGAGGGTTATTGGAACCCTGCAGCTGTCCAAGGATAAGATAGCTTAGCTGTTGGCTTTACTGCATTACTCATGCAAGGTTATTATGGTCATGGATGCCAGTGACAGCCTCAGGTCTCTGTTCTGCCCAGACACTTCGTGCAAACTGTTTGTATTGAAATAACAACTCCTAGGATAAAGCCCCAGAGAAAAGAGATTGCAGATCTAAATGAAACCACAGTGACCTGTGGTTTGGGGGACTCCAAATCAGCTGCATCAGGAAAGGGAACATCCATCACCTCAGCCTGCTCTATTCCTTTAGAAAAGAAAAAGAAAGCATGGGGCTCTTCTCCAAACAATGCTGTGGTCAGGAACTGATTTATCTTAAATCTGTCTGCAGTGCCTGCTGCTGGGTTTTATGATTGTGGCTCTTCAGCCATCCAGCAGCAATAAGAATAATTTAGTGACCAAAAATTGTCTTCGTGTCCCAGTTAGGGCTGTTACCTGTGAGTTTTGAGTCAATTGCTGAAGCTATGATTTAACACTTTTACTGTACTGCCAAGAAAAAAATGCTGTTTGATACGAGATGTCCTAACCCTTCCCCATCTTTTCCAGCAAAGGCATTGTTGACCAGCTAAGACAGTAAAAAAGATGCTAGACGTTGGCTAAACCCAAGGGCAGGATACTGGATAAGAAGACACTGAACATGTCAACTGTTCTTAATCAGACACTTTGATTCAGGATGCTTTATAAAGGAGGCTCATTGCTGACAACAGGGACTCTGCAGTGACTTCAGTGACACATACAGACTTTTTTCTCCTCCTTCTTCTAGTTTTACTGGTGTCCTGGAAACAAGGATGTGGTATGATACAATCATGATGTCCTTTTTCACTGCAGTGATGTTTTTCTCTAGGTTTGTTTGCTCTGGGCTGCCTCTGGGGGCCCTCAGAGGGGTGCCTTCAACCTGTTTACTTGGGTCAAACAGACAAACCCTTGGTGCTGTGACAAAGAGGTCTTTGAGCAGTGGTGGGACACATACCTGCTCAGAGCAGTCAGAGAAAGCCCCCCTGCTGCAGCATATGTTCAGAGTCACAAGAACCCTTCACATTTCCCCTTTCTGCTGGGAAAAGCCTTTGGTGAAGATGGGATGTGTCATGGTTTTAAGCCCAGATGGAAATTAGGCCCCACACAGCCACTTGCTCAATCCTCCCTCTCTTCCCCCCACCCACCCTGGTGGAATGGGGAGGAGAATCAAAGTGAAACTTGTATGTTGAGATAAAAGCTGTTTAATTATTGAAAATATGTAAAATACAGCAATAATGGTAAATGAAAATGATAACAAAAAGGGAAAAAACAAGTGATGCACAATGTTATTGCTTACCACACACTGACCAATGCCAGAACAGATTTCTGAGCCCAGATTGGACACTCTTCCAGGAAACTTCCCAAGTTTATATACTGGGCATGACATTCTGTGGTGTGGAGTAGCCTTTTGGTCAGTTCAGGTCACCTGTCCCAGCTATGCTCCCTCCCAGTGTCTTTTGTGAACCTCTTCACTGGGAGAGCCAAGTCCATGGGACAGGGAAAAAACCAAAGTCCTTGACTTAGGATAAACACGACTTAGCAAAAACCAAAACATCAGTGTGTCATCAACACCATTCTCATTCTGACCCTGAAACACAGCACTGTAACAGCTACTGAGAAGAAATTAACTCTGCCCTAGCTGAAACCAGGACAGTGTGACAGCTGGAGGAAGTGCCCTCTGCAAACACATGGATCAAGGGAATGGGACAGGTAGCATCCAGACCCCAGCTACATCTGGACCCACCACTGTTCACAGTGTGTCTAAGGGGAGAGGCAGGAGAACAGAGAAGCAAGGCCTGCAGATGGCTTTAGGAGGCAGCTCTGCTTCCCTTTTTAGTTCCTCTGCTTCCCTTGTCATGTGGTTTGCATTTGTCTCATTTTTTTTTCATGTGGAAATACTGCTTTTAAAGCCATCAGCAGGGATGAGCATAGCAGCCATGACATCATTGCCAGCGTGCTTCTCCCACCTGCAATTTGGCAGCTTCTGACAAAGTGGGAAATCCCAGGGGGACTCCTGCGTCTTTGGCAGGTTTGTTCTTCCCTTGCTTGCAGGTAGTCTCAGTAAACAGCAGGCGAAGGTGTCAGGAAAGAGGAAGCGGTAGAAGGACTTGGAAAAAGAGGTAAGTTAATTAAAAAGAGGCAGCCTCAATTACTGTGACATTTAATATCAGTTTTTTTCCTTTTAATAGAGAGCACACTGATTCCTTTGGGGAAATCTGCTATCAGCTTTGAGCCAAATGCCCGACAAACAAGAACTAGCACAAGCCCTCTGCAAGTCCATTATACCACGTGAAATTATCCTGCTGCAGACCTGGCCTTGTCAGTGCTCCACAGCCCTGTGGCTGCCTTGGCACACCCCTCTGAAAGCACAACCCAGACACCTTCCGACTTCATTAGAAAGGTTTATTGCTTACTATGAGATTCTTTGGTTTTATTCAAACCTTCATTAGGGCTTGTCATAGAAAGGCTATGTGTTAATGAAAAAAAAATCAAAACAAACAGAAACAAGGAAAAAGCTTTCCCGCTACTGAGTCTACTAATGAGATGTGAGCAGATAAATATGAGACAAAGCAAAGCAAAGCACTCAGATGTATTTCCACTGCAGTGCAGCCAGGGACAGTGTTTGGAGCAGGGGTAGAAATACTCCCACCGACCTGCCTCTGGCTGTGCCGAAGAAACAATGCAGGTTCAGTCATGACCTCTTGGGTACCTCCAGGACCATAGGGACTTCAGCAGCTATTTCACACTGTAATTCAGCTTGTTTGCTCCCTGTTGTCAAGTTTCTGACCAGAAACTTGTGTAGAGATGTCTGTACACGCTGTCACCACCCCTCTGAGTACAGGGTGTTCAGACAACTATGACCAACTGGGTGTCCAAGTCCCAAAAGGGTGGTCCCACACTCTCACACTTAGCAGCCAAGTTGTCCATCCTTTGTCCACTTTGAGAGTGCTGCATTCAGATGGATTAGTTTGGAAAGATATGTTTTAGTCTGATTGTTTGCAAACTAAGAAGGAAGCTCCCTGTCATTCAGGTCATCATTTTGATTCTTCTCGAGGCTCTTTGCTGCCTGCAAAGGGGCACTGTCTCTGGCTCAAAGCTCTCACCGGCCAGTCAGTAACAAAATAATTTGTATGGATGGCAGAATTGCAGATGATCTCCTGGGCATTTATTAATTCTGCATTTCCACTCCTAAATAGGCCAAGAAGCATTTCCTCCTCTTCATTTTCCACCTAAATGCTTCAGCTGCTGGAATGAGAGGTCAAACCAGAAGCCTTTGTACCCAGCTGTGGGCAGCTCTCTCTTGCCCACATGCTGTTCTTCCCTGTCATCCCAGGAGATGAACATTGTGTGGCATCCTTGGCCATTAGCAAAACCTTGCCAAGGAGATTTCCCATGGAGAATCGACAAATTCAGCTGTCACTTTCTCACAGCATCTGCAGCTAGAGCTCTGGTTAAGAAGTGATATTTTTAGCCTGGAGGTACTTGGCCAACTGGCATGGGGCTGTCCCTGTTGCCTGAGGATATAAAAAGGAAAGTAGAGGTCTGGAGTTCCCAATACCATCTGTATTTTGGAAACTGTTTGCAGCTGATGTCCTCTGCAAGGAAAGGATGTTCTTTCCCTGTGAACCAATGTCATGTCAGTCAAAAGTGCCCCTTTTGAAAATGTATGCACTGTGCTCAGTGAACGTGTTCTGAGCCTTTCTAAGGGGTAAAATACGTATCAAATAATATCCCACAGTATCCCAGGGAAATGGAAGAGAATGGAGATGCCCTGGTATGGAATCTATTAGGTGTGCCTGGCATTCATAGTCATAGCATAGAGCCAGTCCTTGGATTCTTCCTTGCTTTTTGCTGCTTATTATTATCTTGAAGGAGGAATGCTCTAAGTGGCTCAGGGAGTTAGAGACAGCTACTGCAGCCATCATCAGCTCCAAATCAATAATGGATACCATCCAGACATGCTTCAGGATGAGAGGCATTTCACTTTCAGAAAACCAATTCTTGAAGTGAAGCAGCTGGCATTGTTAAAAAGACAATGAAAAAGCAGAGTGGGGTAAAAAGTATTAAGAAAAGAATGTTCGTCAAAAAAGTTATTAGTCACTTCATTAAGAGAAGAAAATGAAAGGCCAGCTTCTTAACTGAAACTGTTGAGTCAAACTTGCATACTGATACAGGGTCTGTGCATAAAATTTCCAGCCATAAAGGTCTCCCCTGCCCCAAATAGAGGGCCCAGTTTAACAGGTGAATCTTTGAAGACGCCACAGTAGATAGTCCCAGTGCTCACTCTCAGACACTCAGGTACACACACATAGAGCATTGACCACATCCAAGAAAGAACACTTTTCTGCCTTTTGCTGAGTTAATTTGAAGCCACAGCATCCCTGGCCATGGGTTCAGACATGATGGCACAGGGAAGGAGGGTGAAGAGCCAGGACAGACTGGGCCAGTTTATGCTATTCTGCTCCCACATAGGTCCTTGACTTCTGGCACCTGTCCAGTCCTGAGCTGTGTCACTGGTACCTCCTTCTAAAAATTCAATAATCGATGCTTAAGCTACAGTGCAGCTGTAAGGAACACATGCAGACTTGAGTTAAAATGTGGGTTCCATTCAGTTCTGTGCCAGTTAATTGCTAGGCAAGGACTATGTTTATGTACACACGCAACAGGACAACGAGCTCCGCCTCAATGATCACTCTTTGCATTTATGTGTCCGGATGGTGTGGAAGTTTTTTACTGTATATCTAAGAATTAAGGCTTTATCTCCATGAAAGCAGCAGCTCATCCAGTGAGTGTACCACAAGGGCTGATCCAGTGGCTTTGCATCTGCCTGACTCAGAGAGGAGATCCAGGAACAGCCCCTGGTTTTGACACTGGCCCTGGCCTGCCCTGCACAACTCTAAGCAAGTCTTCTCAGGCTGTCATGGCATGGACACACTTCCTGTCAAATGGGATAATATTGTCCCCTTTGAATAGGAAAAAGCTTTACCACAGTTAGCGATGCTGGGTCACCTGCTCTTGCTCTTGGGAGCCTAAGAAAAAATTACTGTATACAAACAGCTCCAATAACTACTTTTGTAGATTTGGTAAACAGAGTGGTTAAAAATTATACCCTCGGTGAGTATCCAGCAGTGTACCCTTTTAAGATTGGAAATGAGTTCTGGATTGTCTGAGTAAAAACAGCTTTTAACTAACAGGATGGAGTCTAATGAGAGATCAATGTCTATTGTGGGAGAATTATCCTCCTCCCCAGGAAGCCAAAGGAGACATTTGCCACTGTGGGGAGTGCTGAGATTTGGGAAATAGGCAGGGGAAAAGAAACAGGCTTGATTTTTGGTCATCAGCACCACACTGCAGCGCAACAGGAAACTGACTCCAAGACCAAACCTATTTCAGGTCCCGATTTCAGCATTCAGTCATCCTGCAGGATCTTTAATAAAATGTACAGTGCATACTAACAGAAAAGCTAATAAAACACAATGAAACTCCCTCCTGAGTGAATCTTCAGGAGCCTCCCTTGGCAGGCCTGAGGCAGAGCACTCATGTCAGTGGGAGACATGCCCTTAGCATGCAGAGCCCTGCATGTGGCAGAGCAGCTGTAAAAGGGTGAATGAAGAGGAGGAGAAGTCCAAAGTTGAGGAGTTTGTGACCCCACTGCAGCTAAATGTTTGCAAAAAAAGATTGCCTCTCCTAACCACATTCATCAAAGCAAGACAGGTGGAATTTGGAAGGTTCCAACCTGATCATTGAGTCTTTCTAAATGAAAGAACCAAACCTTTGCAAGTAGAAAGTGTCTGAGTGCACCATATCTTGTATCAACATTGGGGAAGAATTCTGTAAAGAATCATCAGAGTTTCCAGCTGTGCAGACAGCTGTAAATTACAGCCAAAGGCCAAATTTGCTGTTGACCTAACTGGCCATTGGATGAGATCACTAATTCCATTGATGAGTTATTGTGGTTAATTATTCTGGTTATGAACTTGTTTCATCTTCTCAGGCATCTACAAAGAAATAAGCAATATAACTTTTGTCACATTGACTAGCCAGTCAGTGAAGAGGAAATACATGGGGAATAAATCTGCAATTAACTGTTTATGGGAGGAGAAAGGCACTGAATGTGCTCATGTGTGCAGAGGATGACTGATAGGGAAACATGCACCGTTCTTCAAACCTTTTCTTGGATAACATACTTCATACAAGCCATCACTAAACTTTTGCGCTTAGCCAGGAAAATTCCTGAACATGGTGACCTGTTCAGCACACATTGCAGGAATATAAAGGCAGAAGATTAAAATTCTTGTACAGCTTTAGGCTTGCCTTCCTCTAGGCTTGGCCTCTCTGCACCATCCTGGTTTACAGGCCCACCAGGGACAGCTAGGTTAATTGTTTCACAAATCAATTGTGGTGGGCTCAAGAAGCTTAATTTTCCTTTAAACAGAGAATCATGTCTTGCCAATGAAATGGGAACAGGGAGACAGATTCAGTGGCTTCTTAAAGTCTTATCCAGCTCTGCCATCAAAGATTTGTTTGACCTGTCATATAGTCTTTGCCTCAAACTTTTAACACTGCTCATGGGTCTAGAGGATTGGAGCACAGGGTACTTGCTGCCTTTGGAAGTGCTACAGAGGAAGTAGGGCCTGATCCAAGGTATAATCAGAACAGTGCTTTTTTACCAGCTGAAAAGGGACTTTGGTCTGGATCTCCTCTCCTCACTGGGGCTGCAGGACATCAGGTTCTGGGTAAGAGATTTTGCCTACCACATCCCTTCTGAGGAAGCAGCAGTGGGGGTGCATGGCTACAAAGAGTGGCAGCAGCTCGTGCTCTTCTTGCAGGGTCATTTTTGTGTTCTGATTATCCATCTAAGTGCTTCCATGCCTTTCAGAAGAATGGCAGCCCAGCCATTTCTACCCAGATGAGTGACAACAGAATGCATCACCATCACCTGCATGACCTGCTCACGTTCCTTGAGTAGTTCTGCTCCATGAAGTGTTGGTAATGCTGTACTCGCCTCCTTAACACATTTGTTTCCAACCCCCTGCATTAAGTGTATATTCAATTATTTTGGAAGAAAAATCTCATTCTGAAACTGGAAACCTCCCCATGCACAGTTTCTCTGCTGCTGACCTTCTTCAAAGTCATGAAGACAGTCTGTGTCCTTTAGGGATTTCTCCTCATCTGGAATTAATAACGTTGTTCCCAGAATAATCATATCTCTTGCTACTAATGTATTTCCTAAAAGAGTCTGTCCACCCAGGTTTGGAGCCTTGTCCTAGGTTTGGAGCACCCACTGTGAAAGTCTTTTTGTCTCATAGCTGGCATCACTTCCAGCAGATCACACTAGAGACTTCTTGAGATCACTTCCAACCTGTGGTTTTCTCAAATTTGATGGTGCTGTGCTTCATCTGGGTAAACCCAAATGGTGCATGTGATATATGGGAGTGAGTCTAGCAGCTGTCTGCTAAACTCCATGTAATAGCTCCCTGCAGATCCCTTTAGCCTCTCACCACCTCTCAGTGGTGAGTTAATTCAGATTTGCCAGGATGGCAACCAGCTCCAGTCTGGGAATCAGTCTGACTGAGTGAAAAAGCATGATAGAGAAACAGAATTAATAAATCCATCTGGCCCCCAGTGCTGTATCACTTCCCTGACCTGAGCTGTGGTATTGTCCAGTGCAGGCTGTGTGCCTCCTCCCTCCCAACAAACCCAAGGAATCTCTCTCAGAAGGAGCAATGCTGTACATTCCATCACACAGGTGATGACCAGAGGTGAATCACCCAATGACTGGCCAAGGGTCAAGGTGACTCTCCCAAGACTGCAGCAGGGAATTTGGGATTGGCAGCTGACACAGGAAGGACACAGCCCCGTGTCAGGGTCCCACTGTTCCCAGGGCTGTCCCAGAAGCCAGGCTGCAGTCCACATGTTCAAGGGCAAACAGGGGCTAAGATTGCTCATAGTTTCAGTGACAAGTAGGAGCTTCTTGAACCTCTTCTCCTAACTCTGTGCATTCACACATACGTTATTTATAGCCCCATTTCTTTCCTAGGGCTATCCACAAAACAGAAATGTCAGATTTTCATGCTGTCAGGAGGGAGCTCAGCATCCTATTTTGGACTAAAGCATATATTAGCATCTAAGCCTGAAATCTTTGACACTTGATTCGTCATGGCTGAGTTTCCCTGAAGATTTCTAATTCAGGTCTCTAGGAGGAATCCACCCTGTGAGTTTTCCCCACAATGGACTGTAGTCACTTTATACCCCTATTACATCACTGCAAGAGATGCAGACAATTGTTTTCTGGTGAATTCCTAGAGTGCCTTCCATACAAATCATGATGGAGGCACTATTTTGCACAAAAAACTCATATGTTCTTCACCTGGAGTTTTTGAGTTGGTTTGGGGTTTGTTGGGTTTTGGGGTGTTGTTTTTAGTAAGATTTAGGCCAGAAACTGCAAAGCAACACAAAAGACCAAAATTTGTCGTTTCTCACAGAATGGGGAAAGAAGAACTCAATGAAATCATAATTTAATCTCCTGTAAACAACTTTGTGGATAAATGCAATGAGATGTGTCCTGCATATGAACACTGCCAGGCAGGCCTTTATAGATCTTAAGCTTATATTGATCTGTGCATCCATAAAAGCTCTTATTCGTCAGGCATAAGAGAACAGACTCAGTATGCATGACCACACATGCCAATGTCAATGGAGCTATAAAGCTGCACCCTCGGAAAAATAAATTGTAAGTCAGATTTTAGTTCAAAAGAATGGAAATCTGTGACATTAAGAATTAAAAATCAAAGTCTTCTGACCCAGATTAACTTTCTTTGCTCAATCACCCGTACATAACATGCTCTAAATCAGCTCCTGGAGATGTCCTTTTGCATGTTTTTCATGATTAATTGAATTAGCAATTGATTTGTATAATATGACTCACTTAGAAATAAAGACACACCAAACTGACAGCATGCACACCATTCAGGTAGCAACAAATCACAGGTCCTACAGTTAATCTCACCCCAGGCCTCTGGGGCAATGCAGATTTGCTGTCTCCTTTCCAGAGCACAGACTCTCAGAGTGCCTGTGTGTGCTCTGTGTGTGTGCAAACCAAACAAACATGAACACACATGCCCTGCAAACGCACAAAGAGCTCCAGTCATTGCAGTGGTGATTCCTTCTGTGGCTGATTTATAGATGCTCTGCTGAGCCCCGACCTGGGGCTTGTGGGGCATGGAAAAAAGGTACAGGGCTTAGAGAAAACAAGAAGATGTGTTCCTTTGAAGTCAAGCAGGAATAGGGGAAAACATCTAAATTATTTAAGGTTGGAGGTGGGTGTTTAGTGATCCCTGGCCTAGGGTTAGAGTAGGACGTCACAGTGTCCTGGGTTTGGGTCACATTGTGGTCTTTACTAGCAAGATTTAGGATTAAGGCCCATAGGTTTATCTGGACAAAGCTGAAAAGGAGGACTTGATGGGATAAAGATCATGCAGGGTTATGTGGGGTTCTTCACAGTCAAACTGGGTGAGTGCTGAGACATGCAGAGGGGGATAAAGAAGAAAGAATGTAACGGGATCCCCCACAGACCCTGTGTTTGGAGTCAGTGATAAGGAGTGCAGAGGCAGCCAGGATGGTGTCAGGGCAGCTGCATGCACCTTGCTCTTCAGGTCATGGGTTTGGCTTGTAGGGTCTCCAGAAAGGGACAGAGCTGAAGATTAGATGTTTGCCCAAGCTAAAGTCAAGGTATGGCTGAGTGAGATCTTGGGATCAGCTTTTTACACAAGGGACAAAGCCTTGCTGGCTGCACCACAGCCCAGCACACGACAGGTAGCTCACAGCTGGGTGCATGAAGGATGTCCTCTAGCATGTGGCAGCCCACACTTTCCAGTTTCCAGCAGACACCAGCAGTCTCCCAGCCTCTTCCCCAGCATGATTCTGGTCTTACCAGCAATGTGAATCCTTCCAAGGTGCTAAAAGCTGTCTCAAGAGCTCTGGGCTGCCAGGGAAGGAGGATGGCTAACAGCAGTGGGAAGGCATGACCTTTCCTTGGCCCAATTATTTTGATATTTAAAATGTGGATCCAGAAATAAGAGTTCATCATTTCCTTTGCCTGAGATCATTATGCAGTGAGAAATGGGCAATACTGTGAATTATTATAAACTGGCACCAGACCGAGACTGCTCTTTTCTTTTCCCCTTTCTTTTGCTTTCCTGAGAAGCATCCCTATTCGTGTATTGAAGCAGCAGCTTTTCATGAGAAAATAACATTTTTATGCCTGTCAAAATTTCCTTTCATTTATGCCAAGAAGTCATGACTGATGCCATGTCTCCTTTTCTCCTGGGTGTGAATCTCTTTCCCAGCACCAGTTAAGTGGAGGGAAGAGTGAACTTTATCTTTCCTGTCAGCTTGGCTAGACATTACTGGGAACGGGAACAGGCAAGATCCCATTTTCTTCCCTGTCATTTTAACCCTGAAAATCCTGATGCTTGAATGGGTATTGTTTAATCCCAGGCTAAGCAACGGCCATTTCCAGGGAACTCAGGGTAGTTTCCCCTTTCATATTTAGGAAAAGCAATTCTGACTTGTTAAAAATAACGTCCCCATGTGTAAGAAGAATGGGGTTTATTCCTATATATGCCACTGAAATATTTTCAAATCCACTTAAAACCTACCTCTCCCCCAAATTCTTGGGCAAATTCCTTGGATTGCAGCTTTTAGGAGGCAGGCAGAGCTTTACTGACGTAAAGACCCTGGGATTTGGCTCGTCGGTCATGAATCTGCATAAACACACAGCAGCTATGCGGTCATTACCATAGTAATTCCCCCCCTTTATAATTTCTCTTCCATACAGGCTGGGGGAAAGAGAATCATTTTGTTCTCTGCAGCTACATCATGACATTAAAGCAGTGTCCCTGCTGGCCTCGGGTCCTGCTTGAATAGAGCTGCTCAAGAAAGTTGTGTAGTGCTTTGTTTCGCTCGAAAATGCTGATACGCAGAAATGAAAACTGGCTTTGTGGGAAATGGTCAGTTTTGATGCATTTTTTGGCTTTTTTATTCACCCCCTCTCTTTTCTTCCCCTTTTCAGAAGGGAGTTTTGAAACAGTGAAATAGCAGCAGCATACTAAAACATTAAAACAAAAAATATGCTGGTTGCTCTTTCTGTCTAGAAAATTAATTACTCTTGTGAGACCAAAGTTGTTTTAAAACTAGGGATGCTTTGAGTCAAAGGGAATTATTTCTTAGATGTGTACTGATTTTTTTCAGATTTTTGTTTCTCATATATGTTTTGCTTTTGATGTTTTTACCCTCTTTAGGTCTGGATTATTTTTTAATCTAAAAAAAATATATTTGCAGGGTGGGAAAATTATCTCCTGCTCAGCAAGACCCCACAGTGGATGTTTCAGTGCACACAACAAATGTTACAAAGCGAGTCACTGTTCTTGGGGGACCTGGTACTAGTTTCTTATTGTTTTCATCTCTTTGGAAGACAAGTAATCTAGACTAAAAAACACATTTTGTTCTTTATGTTCAGGGGAAGGGGAAAAAAAACCTGAAACCCACAAACTTGGGTTTGATTCATCTCTCAGCATTATTTTTATTTTTGGTCTGTTGAACAAGGAGTGGAGTTTAAATCAAGTGCTGTGATCTGATGCCAGCTACTGTTATGGGGCTGTAGAGGCTGTGTTAGAGAGTTCAGCAGTCACTGGGAAGACACTAACTCTGCTGTTATTATTTTTGCAGGTATGGTCTGGGCAGAAAGAAAAACATAGATTTACAATCGATCTCCTTGAAAGAAGTAGCAAAATAACATCCATGGACCTTCAAGCTGAAGACTAACAGAATATCAATAACTGACATTGCACAAACTCTGAGCCAAATTCATCTCCCATGGACCAGCTGTGACCAAATCCATACCAGCACCACTTTTGATCTGAATAGACCTCAGTCAGGGGACAATAAATCTGAATTTCCCCAAGCAGAACGGAGACAAAAATGATTAAAAAAACCCAACAGCAAACATCAGGATTTTGGTTGAGGTTCAAGGCTGTTTGGAACATCTCTGCACTCTCAACCTGAGAAATTCTGCAGTATTTCTAGCAAGGCTTTTTTTTTTTTGTGGTCTCCCCACATGCACGTGCACACCCTCTCTCGGCCGGAGAGCACTCCCTGTGGGAGAGTCCGGGCTGGCAAAACTTCCCCACAAAAATACTCCAGCTCACATCTTTGCTACAGGCTACACAAACAGCAGGTGAAAACATCGCTGTGCTGCAAAGATCTTCCTACCAGCTGGCAGACAATTTGCAGAGGGATTAACTCTTCAGGGCTCAGCAAGAATTCTGTTTTTCCTCAGGTGTTTTGTGTTTTCAGGGCCAGTCTGAGATAAACGCTAAAAAAAAGAGCATTGGTTGGGAGTTGTCAGTAGGCACAATGTATTTAAGAGTTTGAAGAGTGGTTTTACAGCTAGACTACAGAAAATACTGTAAAATCCTCATCTGGATTTAGGCAGCCAGCATAATTGCTTTGGTAACTCATTCCAGTATGGCTCTACCGGAGCAACTGGTTCCAGCTCTTACAGCCTTATTCAGGAACTGATCTTTGGCCATGATCAGAAGCAGGCCACCAGGAAGGCTTTGCACGAGTCCTCTGCTGTGTTACAGAAATGCCCTGTCCCTATCCTGATTTTGCTGCAATTTTCAGTTTAGGAGAGGCAACAGGATCACAGCAAAAGGCAGCTGGCAATATCCCAGGTCTGGAAACAGGGTCTGCTCTTCTCACATGAGCAAAGAGGGAAAGAGGAGTGTGATCAGGGAAGGTGCTGAGAAACTCTTGCATCTCACCAATAAATGTGCCTCAACTGTTTTGAACCTCTGCATAGTCCACAGTTTCTGGGATTTTCTTTGTTTTTAAACTAACCTTTGGTGATAACAGTGAAAACGCAGTGATTGTGTGGGATCTGTCATTCTTAGTTTTGCTGGCAACCTGCCTTGCCTTAATGTGCCCACTCTGCCTCACAAGCCAACTTCACAAAAATCCCTGGAAGAACTCAGTGCCAAATAATGCCTGTCAAATGTTGCTCCCCCATGAAGTTTAGGCTCAGGTTTGGAAACTGGTTTTCATCTGTTTGAAAGTAGGTTTTCATCTGTTGAAACCTTATAGTCAGCACCAACAGCAAAGATCTCAAAAATTATAATGGGACTCGGAGAAGTCAAGAGCAAAGGTTATATTTAATTTGGCTGCTTAGCATAAAGCCTTTTGCAAATTCTATAAAGGTATATTTTCTTTTCTTTTTTTTTTTTCCCGTTGGAGAGGTTGTGTCCCAGCCATCAGGAGCGAGGAGATTAATGCACGTTCAACGCAAGCATCATGGGGTGTGTGTCAGAGCAGGGCAGTCCTGTGGCGGTGCGACTCAGGGCTAATTAAAGCCCAACAATGTGTCCCCAATTCATACCAACACTAGAAACAGTGGCTGATAGGGAAATTCAGGCACAGCAGCTGCTCTTTTCACAGCAGTACAATAACTATCTCTTTAATGAGAAGGGGTGCGGGGGAGGGACGCAGCCCAAGGAACAGCACCTGCCTGCTTATGCCACACCGAAAATCACAACAGCTAATCCTCCTTGCCTGTCATGTTAATTGTTGTGAAGCTCCTTTTGATATCAAACTATTTGTCCTTTGACTGAAGTAAATCAGGCCTTAAGCACCAAATTTATCTCGCTATGATACAGGAGCAGAGGTGAGCAC
This sequence comes from Aleadryas rufinucha, assembly GCA_013397815.1. Taxonomy (NCBI): domain Eukaryota; kingdom Metazoa; phylum Chordata; class Aves; order Passeriformes; genus Aleadryas; species Aleadryas rufinucha. The sequence continues at coordinate 30,539 of VZTH01013603.1, forward strand.
TGTGGGGAGATTTATACAATGGGAGCAAGCACGCCGGGGTGATATTTATGGGCTCAGGATCTTTTCATCAGGAAAAGCAGTCTGTTGACATTGTTCACTACAAAGCAGAAGTTCAAATGCTGTATATTACACTACAGCCCTAATACAGCATTTGACATGAGCAGGAGGTAAACAAAGCAAGGGAGGGGGGGGAAAACGCTTGGCTGGCTTTCGCATGCAGTGGTGTTTTCAGCTGGTTCAGTAGGATATTTAAGATTTGTACACAACTGTGGGGCCCAGTAGCTTCATTCAGACTGTTTGTGCATTTGATGCTAGGGGGGTATTTAATGGCATTTGCTGATGCTGGTTTGCATTACAGAAAATGCCCTTCTGCAGAGCTCGTGGAGTGCACAGGCACAGTTCTCCTGGCACAGAGAGAAAGGTAAATTCACGGTGGCTGAAGCCACCCTGTCTCCTTGCCCTTCCCACCTGTTAGCCACTGTGGCAAACCCACAATGCAAGATATTGGAAGAAGATGCTCAGACAAAGGTTCATGGAAAAGTTTTCCAGACTTCTAGTGCAGGGAATCTCGAGGGTAGGAACTAAGAAAATGCATCTTGAACATGTCTCACAGGCATGCTTAAGGTCACGCAGAGCATCACCTTTTCCTGAAGATGACTAAAACCTCTTTTGGAGATCCCAGATGAAAGGCTGAACTCACCTCACACAGGAGTTTGGGTATTTTCCTGTTTATTTGTTCTACCAGGGCTCAGTTGCTCATGTTGAGGTCCTTCATCCCCCATAATTCCCTCCACAGAGGTCCTGTGCTAATTGCTGCTGAGAGTTTGCAAGGATGTCTCTGAAAGGAGAACCTGGATCCACATGGGCAAAAGAGGGGGTTATTTGCTGCAATTCCTCTTTGCCTGCGGGGACTGCAGGCACAGCAGGCACAAACCTGCCTGAGCTTCACTAAGCACCAGTAAATGCTATTGAAAATTTTCTTATGTTCTTTGGTGGAGGAAAAAAAAGCAGATAGCCTACAGTGACAGCATCATCCACAATCCAAGAAAATCCCGTTAATCTTTCACACCTCCTAAGAAACACCTGTCCTCTATTTTTACTGCTCATGTTACTAATGGAAACCAAGCAGTTTAACTTTGTTTGTGAAAACGTGCTGCTCTGGAGAGGTGTTGTCAGGAAAAAAAAAAATCTGGGAGAGAGAAACAGAAAAAGCAGCAACTCCCTTTCAAATCTGTTGGTGTTACTGGGAGAAAGAACTTGGGGTCTTCTGATGGGACAAGTCCAAGAGCAGTATAGAAGGGTTTTACATAGTTCCATTTGTTGGGGGTGAAAGAGAATTTTTACTGATTAAATGAGACTCCCTGGTCTCTTCAGTGTGGAGGTCTCTCTTTCTCCAGAGAATGGCTCATGGGTTTCAGTGGGCTTCTCCATGACCTCCCCAGATATGGCCAGTGGTGGGGAGACCCTACTGCTTCCCAGAAAGAGGGCTCTGAACTCTCACTGCTGTGCTGCTTTATAGAGCAATGCAAAATGAAGAGCAAGAATTGTGTCTTCACACAGACCTTAAGCAGGTTTCCAGGCACACAAATCCCTTTACCCTCTATGGCAGTGCAAATATTGCCTAAAAAAAAATATCAAACCAAGTGCTCTGGGCAGCATCAGATCTCCCTGGTTCATGTACCATGTCTGTTTGTCCTGAGACCTTCCACATCCCCCTCTCCAGGAAGGAACATACTTCATGGTGAAGCTGGAAAATGTTACCCATTTGCCTCAATTTACAAGGTGCACATAAAACTGTTTGTCAGGGAATCCAGTCTTCAGGGGATTCACTGAAATAGACTTTACCATGTGGTGCACAGTTCCAGAGCAAGGCAGTAAACAAGGCATATATGTCTAGGGATGATTTCACCCTGTTTAAAGCCAGGAACTTTTTCCGTTCTTTGAGGCTGGCTGAGATGGTTGTGCTCTTGGCTCTGGCTCTTCTCCTGAGCCTGGGCTGCATCAGGGTTCCCTCCGGCTGATTCCTTACAAGAGCAACATGATTGTGAGCAAAGTCAATGTCTCACTTATTTGTCTGCCAGCCAGTTCCCTCTTCCTAATAAATCCTGAAACCCAGGATTTTAATCAGATCTCCCAGAGCAGCAGAGGTCCCAGTGATTTTACACTCCATTTCTCATGAAAATAAGCAGCCACCGCAGGAGAGGAGAACCTGTTAGCACCATCACCAAAGGGGAGTATGAGCCATGAGCTTAATTAGGCACGGGGGAATCTGTAGCAGTGAACATGTCCCAGCAGCTGGAAAACCTTCACTCGTGGCTTGTAGCCTTATTAGACAGCAGAGAGTCCATGCAGGAGGCAGACACGCACAAATGAGCAGGATGCTGTTGTGTTCTGCTCGTGCAACTGCTTGTTCTGCAGCCCAGCCCAGCTGCCTCCAGCATTGCACGAAATTAAGGTCTTGGATTAAAAGCACATATATTTTTTAAATTGTGTCAGTCATTGTGATATACCATAAAAACACGTGCCCATCCTTTACTGAGGGCATTTGCGATGCCCTGTGTGTGGCACAAGGTGATGTGCACCATTCCTGATCGCAGACACTAAATGGAGTTAACACGCAGGTCCCACGCCTGACTCCAGGTGTCCTTGGAACACCTTTTGCTGCAGGCAGGGAAAATAACTCGAGAGACACCTCTCCCTGATGGCTGTAGGCATCTAGGTTTCACCTCCAGCCATAGCAGCTCCTCATACGGGGCTGGGAAGTTTGTTACAAACAGGGCTGCACCATCAGTAATTGAGCGCACACTGTTCCCAGGGCAGATTCTCACCTCAGTGCATGGCATTGCAAGCCTGGAGAAAGCTGTGGTTTATTCTGCATTAAAATTGCTTGCTTTGAGGGGCTGTCTTTTGAGTACAACCTACATGAGATTTGGGGACTGTTGGTTTTGCTCTTCTGTTTTTAACAGATTTTTGCAGAGAAGGACATGGTTTCTGTGAGGATTGCTAAGGCTGTGTTCACAGTGGTAGGGAGCTTGAATTTTTATTTCTTAATGACATTCTTTCTGGCTGCTGGACTTCCTGGCTCTGTTATTTGCTTTCTGTTGTTGTTTCTGTTAAAACTTACAATTAAGAACCTTGCGACATGAAAAGAAAGCCATGATACTGGCACTGTAACCTGGGCTGGGTCACTGGAACACATCCATCTGCCTGTCCATGCCCATCAGCATTTTTCTAGGACAGAGTCGCCCATTTGTGTTATTTCTACTCCTTCCTCTTTGAAGGCGCCTCTCCTCTCCCTCATTAATTTTCTGTTCAGTGTCACCAGCAGGTCTAATCTCTCATCAATATGCAGAAATTCACTCCCTTCCCCACCCGACTCCCTGCAGGGCTGTAGGAGCGGTACCTGCAGCCCATCCTCACACCAGGGGAGCGGGGCTGCCTCACCTCCCATGTGTCTGCAAAGGTTTCTCTGCTGTTTACAAACATGTTAGATTTGCCCGACAGTCCCTGCTCCGCTTTTCATGTTCTGTGCATGGCAAATAGCACTGATCTGTGCCTTGATCTGTAGTCAGCAAAATCACTTGCTTGCATTTGCTACATCAAAGCAGGGAGGGGATGGGGGGAGAAGCCATCTGGTGAATTAGCTCTAATAAAAATAAAAGGGGTCTCTTTGCATAATAGAGTATTAGGGGATGATACTGTAGGGTTGTTGGGACAAATGGCTCTAAAGGGTTTTGACAGCTCACAGGCATCTTGGCTTATGTTGCAATATAAACATCATGAAAGCAGAGCTCCATTAGTCAGTGGCAACTTGTCTATTGATTGCAATGAGGCCCTGATTTCTTCCCCATATAAATGTCTCGGTCAGCTGAATCTCATTACAACAATGTGCAAAGCATTTATTCAATATGCTTGTGCTTCATGGCTTGTTCATTTCTTCTACTGTTCCTATAAAGTTGCTTTAACATTTCCACTGTTCATTGCTCACATAAGTTGTTCTGCTGCCTGGGATCTTTTGGTGGCACATAGGGGCTTTTTTAAGATGCGTGAAATCCATCCCTTATTTGATACTTGTCTAATTTCTCTTTGCAGGAGAGCAGTTTTCCTGGGGAAGAAGGGGATTGTCCTTGAAGGAAGCAGGACACAAAGGGGCCACAGCCCTACCCCAGTAAGCGGTTAAAATTAGCCCTGTTCAATTCAAAAAGGTGGGTTTTAACACCCACATCTTATGGGACAGTCTGGGTAAAAGGAGATTGTACTTGAAAAGACATAGATGAGGATGACTTGCAAGCAGTGGGATTTTATTTTTAAAGTAGGTACAGTTTGCAGGCAGCTGGCATCATCTCAGGTTTCATTTGGAAACTATCTGCTCCAATTTGCTCTACACAGAAAAGGATTCTATTTTTGTTTGATTCTGGTCAGACCTTCCCTTTCCACCACGCACACATCCAGACAAAGATGCACACACATACACACCTGCCCACATGAGTTAGCCTTTCATTTCAAACGTGTTTAAGGGTCAGGCTCTGCTAAAGAGTCAACATGCATTCATGATTTGGTGGATAAATAGAAGATTGATTGGCTGGAAAAGACTTTGGCTGATGGGGAAATGGCTGCAGGTGCCCTGCTGCAGGGAAGGCACACCTGAAAACACAGCTGATGAGTGGTTACAGCAAATCTTGCCGCAGGTGAAGTCCTAATTCTATTTTCTGGTGAGTTACTCATGCAGTGGAAAGTAACTGCAGCCACGTTCCTTTGCAGGATTTATCTGGTTTTGAATCGTACATGGTACCTCACTATGCTATGGATCATGGTAGATACAGATCTAAAGGTGACCTATGTCCCAGAGATCTCCTCATCCACAGGGACAGGATTGTAGCTAGGCAAGGAAAAACAGTGAAAAATATTTATTTGCCAGCTGTTGGTGGCAATCCAGGGAAAGCACAACCAGTGTGGTGTAGCTGTGCTGGTACTCTGTGTGTTCACAGTGGTCTTGGCCAGAAGGGACCTCTCAAGGTCTCTAGTCTAGCCTCCCACGTGGAACAGGACTGTGGCCAGCACTGGATCAAGTTAGCTGTGGCTTCTTCTAGCAGAGCTGTGAAAATCTCCAGGGACAGAGGCTGGAATAGGCTGCTCCAGGGCTGCAGCACCCTCCTTGCAAAGCATTTTCTCCCTCTGTCCACCCTGAACAGCCCAAACCACAGTCAAGGCCACTGCTCTGTGCTTGAGAATAGCCTGGTTCCTCTGTTGCTGTAACCATCTTTATTGCAGGATGCTCCCAGCTTAGTCCTTAGCCTCCTCTTGGTCAGCAAAACTAAGTCCATTTGCCTCGTATCTCCTCGTGGGGACTAAGGTCCATCTCCACAGGAACCTCTCAAGCTTCTCTATACCACCTTGAACCAGTACACCTGAACTGGGCACAATATTGCGTGTGAATTCCAAGCAGAGGAGGGATGAAGCTTCTCAGTTGGTGGCCACATTCCAGCTGACATACCCTGGTACACGGTTTGCCTTATCTGAGATGGCAGCGTGGAGCTGTCCTGAAATCTGATGTGGCAGCCTCAGTCATTTTTGGCACACCTGCTGGCCAGAGGGACATGTCACAGCCTGTACCCATGAGTGGGGTTATTGCAGCCCTTGTGCAGAGCGTGCACATTTCCTTGTGGGCTCCTGGCCTCTCCTCCTTTTATAGCTACAGATATACATATAAATATGTACATATGTATACAGAAGAACAGCTATATGAGGAATACAAAACCAGCTGGGATCTAGGAAGTAAAATCCATGAAATAAAGCTGCTGTGGCAACAGTTACTGTGCAACTGAAATTGTCCTCATGAGTGAGAGGACACACTAATTAAATGATACAGAACTACTACAAAAGAGCTGAGCTGTAAAAGTGTTTCCAATACAGAGAGACTTAAAACTTCCCAGCACCTGTAATTAGGTTTGTGTCAACATCCTTTCCCTTAACCTCACCTTGCACAAGAGCAGACCTGGCTCCTTGCTCAGTCACGCTGTTACCATCAGCAATCCGCGAGCCCTCAGCCTCCCCAGGGCAGCTCAGCTGGTTTCTTATCCAGCACCACACCTGGGCTACTTCCAGCAGCTGCAGCAGAAGAGAGCAGTAAAAGGCTGCTGGTGGTGTCAGGTCACTACAGATCAAACAGGAGATGAAGAAAAGTTCTTCCTGCCCATCTCAGCTCCTCCAGGGCTGGATGCAATGGTTTCTGGACAGAGCCAGGTAAGCAGGCGATTCAGGGCAGTAAAACACCCATGAAGTTTGGAGACCTGAATTCAGCAAGTCATTTTGAACTCCCCCTCCTAAGAGCCTGCTGCCAAAACTGGGTGCATCACACCTGTGAGCACCTGATGTGTAGCCAGTGCAGGCACTGTAGGACAGTGCAGTCTGAAGGACAGAGTCCTTGATCCCTTTGTCTCACTGTAAATGTTTAGATACTCAAGGCTATTGCTTTCTGCGTTACTCATCTGCGACCAGCATTGTGGTCTCTTCAAGCTGTGCCTCCCTTTTAAGCAGTGGGCAGGTCAAGCATCTGCTCCAAGCAGCTGAATTGCATCACAATGACTTTTTTTAGCTGTGTTGCAAACTTCTAAGTCTCCAGCCTGCTCTTTGTCTCAGTACTGCTGCTCACCAGCGTTTCCACCAAGGGGCAGATATTGTTTCATGCTGTTTCTCTGGCTTAGGATTACATTAAAAATTGCTAAACAGAGTCAGTCCCTATATGAGGAAACAGCATTTGGCTCTAATAGGAACCAAGTGTCAGTGTGAGAGTGCTGAAGGAGGGGAGAAGGGGCAGGAAGCCCAGTGCAAGCACAGATCTCTCCTTTCCTTTACAATATTGGTAGGGTTTCAAGATTTTCCCAGTTCATATTCTCCTAAAGTATAGCACCCAGCAGCTTTTCAAAAGCAAAAAGACACAATCTGCTCCAACAACACCATTTCTAGAAGCACTGATCATGGGGGGAGGTAATTTCCTTGTGACAGAGCTGTCAACAAAGCAGCTGTTTGTAACATCACAGCTTGGCAAACCTCCTCCTGCTTAAGTGCTATCCCTTTTGGCTTTGCTCTGTACTTCCCAGCTTCAGAGTGCTAGAGTAAAAACTTCCCTGGTGCTGTGGTGTTGTCTTGAATGGGGGTGAAAGGGGCGATGCTGCAGCAGAACAATTATCAGCCAGAAGGGAATTACAGGTGGCCACGGGTCAAGAGCGTGGTGGCACTAGATGTAAAAGCTGGGAGAGGCAATTGGGTGATGGTCTGAGGTGGTGATACCCAAAGGAGACCAACAGAACTGTCTGACAGTCATGAGGTGGGGTGCTGTCCTAGGTTACAGTGTAAAACGTGGCCAAGGGCATGTATTTCTATTACCATCTTCATGGGCTGTTGNGCCCAGTAAGTTGTAAAACGTGTAAGAACTTCATATATTCTGCTAATGCCAAGTGCTCGTGAGTCGTGGTGCACCTGGCTGGAAACAGGGACGAGAGGACTGCACATGGAGTGACTCCTGCAAAAACTGCCTGCATAAAGCTGTTGCATTAATGCAGACATGGTCTTGCATGATGCTGACCAGGCAGAAATTCAGACAATAGATGATGCCATTCTCAACAAGTATTTTTTGGCTGTGAGTGATTCCTGAACACCACATTGCTGAGAGAGCAATCTTAGCATGTTTATCCTATATTTTGCCTTACAAAAGTAAAATTCTAAAGGAGCTGGTCCTTCAAAAGAGCCTGAGATGGGGCCTGGGTGCAGCTTTAGCAAAGCTTCTTCCCCCCATTCCCTGCACCCCAACGTATATCCATCCTCCGCAGCCTCTTCACTTTCAGCTCTGGTTTCCAGAAGCAGCACCTTTCTGCCAACCCAGCACACAGCTGCCACGGCCAGCTGGGCTCAGGTGCAGCAGGATGACCAAAAGCAGGACACAGGTGCTGCCCACCTAGTTTGGGATTCACCTCACCTAACCTGGAGCAAGTCCCCCTTGCCTCCTCCCATAGTTAGCCAAGAGAGACCGGCAGAGGCTGATCTGTCTCGCTCCAGAGCAGATGTCAGAAGGAGATCAGGTGTATCACACCTCGGATGTGCCTGCTTTCCATTCAGTGTGAGAGGAACATGACAGCTCAACCCAGTGAGAGGCTTGGAGCCAGGTGGCTCAGCCTGACCCAGGGGCTCCCACGGGCCCGCAGGCAGCCCAGATCCCTGATCTCTGCCATGGAAGAATCAATATCATCCCATCAGTTCACATTAGCATGTGCCTGCTCCTGTTCCCAGCAGCACTCTGCCCTCAGGTATCAGGGACAAGTCTTACCAGAGTGTCCAACACCTCCAACAGGGCAGGGGGAGACCAGGAAAATGGCAGGACCCAGCTTGAGCAATGCACAGAAATGTTCCAGCGTGGCAAAGTGCCTCCACAGGGCTGCAGTGCCTGTGGCAGTGAGAGCCTCCACTCCCCGTGAAGGAGTACTGGGTACCTGGTGGCAGGGCAGTGGCTGGCTGTGTGATGCCAGTGGAATCATCCTGCCATAGGGCTGTCTGGGGTTTTTGTCACTGCTGAAATCCTGCCTGCCCAGCAGCCTGCTAATGAGCACCACCAGAGGGACATCACCTTCCCAAGGAAAGGCTAAGCAGCGTGGTGAAAAAACCAACAGAAAGCATGGTAGGAACAGACCTCGCTTCGCTTCCAGCTGAATCACGAGCCTCAGGCTGCTGTGTAGATCTGAAGGGTCGGATGGGCAGCAGTGCTGACACTTCCCTGGGAAGCCACCGCCGGCCTGTCACTCCACATATTCAGCAGTTTCTCACAAGCCGGGGTTTCACCAGGACACACAAGCAGATTTCGTCATTGTTTGGGAGTGAGACCGTCAGGGTCAGGGAAGGCTGTGCTTCATGTGAACTGGTTTGAACCCCTGCTAGGCACCCCGAATTTCAGAATGGGGCACTTATTCCCAATTATTGCTGCACCATTTGTAAGTCCTGAGATGTACACTAAAGCTAATGAGCTCAGGTTTGTCTGGAGGCCGTCACTGCTCCTGTCCTGCAGGAAATAGTCTCCTGAGTGCACAAACAGCACTGTCAGCTGGCAAGGTGTGCTTGGCTCCAATACCAGAGGTGTCCTCATCTTCTCAACATCCAAACCTTGGCCACCAGTCCCTGGAGCAGAGTCAACAGCCTGGAAGTACATTTTCTCTGTAACTACTGAAAATGCCTCTGGATAGCATGGTTTTCCACACTGGGCATTACAAATACCTTGTATGATTAGGTCTAAATGAGCTTTCTTCTCAGAGGTTCTGCTCCCAAATGCAGGGGGTGGTGGCAGTGTCCCTCTCCCAGGGACATCACACAGACATTTGCTTAGCCCAGAGATGCTGCTGTGGCTGCAGCATCTTACCCAGATGTAGGTGAGCTCTGTGATGGGTTGAGCCTGGCTGGAGGCCAGGTGCCCATCAAAGCTGCTCTGTCACTCCCCTACTCAGCTGGGGAGAGAAAATATAACAAAAGACTTACAGGTAGAAATAAGGGCAGGGAAATCACTCACCAATTACTGTCACAGGCAAAACAGACTCAGCTTGGGGAAAAAAAAGAGTTTATTGCAAATCAAATCAGCATAGGATAATGAGAAATAAAAATGGAATCTTGAAACACCTTTCCACCCCCTCCTCCTCCTTTCCAGGATTAACTCTCCAAATTCTCTACATCCTCCCCCACAGTAGCAGAGGGGGAGAGGGAATGGGGGCTGCACTCAGCTCATCACACGACTTCTCTGATGCTCCTTCCTCCTCAGGGGGAGGACTCCTCACACTCTTCCTAGCACCAGGGTGGTGTCTCTCCCACGGGAGACAGTCCTCCATGAACTTCTCCAAGGTGAGTCCTTCTCACAGGCTGTAGTTACTCACAAACTTCTCCAGTGTGGGTCCCTTCCACAGGGTCACAAGTCCTACCAGCTTACCTGTTTCAACATGGGTTTGCCATGGAATAACAGCCTTCTCTGGGCATTCTCCCACTCCAGTTTGGGTCTCCTCTAGGGGCTGTGGGTGGATCTCAGCATCCCCATGGATCTCCATGGTCTGCAGGGCCCAGCTGCCTCACCATGGGCTGCACCGTGGGCTGCAGGGGAATCTCTGCTCCAGCACCTCCTCCCCTCCTTCTGCACTGACCTTGGGGTCTGCAGAGTTGTTTCTCTTGTTCTCAGTCCTCTCTCTAGCTTCAGTTTCCATTTGTTGTTTGGGGTTTTTTTTCCGCCTTAAGTGCATTATCCCAGAGGTGCTACCACAGTCACTGACGGGCTCAGCTTTGTCCTGCAGTGGGACCATCCTGGAGCCAGCTGGCATTGGCTCTGCTGGACATGGGGGAAGCTTCCAGCAGCTTCTCACAGAAGCCACCCCTGTGAGCCCCCCTGTACCAAAACCTTGCCATGCAATCCTAATACAAGCATTCAGCCCAGCGAAAATTGCTGATCTTACTGGTGGTTTTAATAGCTTCCAATAAAAGGACTCATGGAAACGGAAGGAAGCAAGTAAACAATCTGTTGAAGAACAAAATCTTTCAAAAAGTCATTCATGCCATTAGCTCTTCATTTTTTCACTTCCTGTATTAAGTGCCAATTGAACACATGTAGGAAAAATCAGCCTGCCATGCTTGGTTTCTGGCACTGTTTATAACTGCCAGCTAATTGTATTGAATGATACATCTACTTGATGTATTTCATATTCAAATAAAAAACAGAACATAAGACGATCATCATGAAAATGTCTTGAATGCGTCAGAGGAGTGTGAGAGGGATTAATTTATTAATATTTAATGAGTGATTTGAAAAGGTGAAGTGTCTAAAAATGAAAAGCGCTGTGAGAAGTCTGTTAATGATGAAAAATGCTGGATATATTTTATTTATGCAGTTTGACTACATAACAGGCAGAAAAATGCAAGTCCAAACAAGGATGAAGAGACAAACGCTGCAATGGAGAATTTGTCTCATGGGACATGCACTGGGTCCACTAAATTAACAGCTTTCCTCTCTGGGAGCAGTGTTCAGTGCCTCAGGGTGGGTTAAGCCTGGCAGGGTCAATGCTGGCCGTGGGGTGAGGTCCCAGGGGCAGAGATAGCACAGTGATAGCTCTGAGCTCTGCGCTGGGACATGGCCTTCCCTTCCCCTGTGTGTGATGTGAGATGCTTACACTTCACCCCTGCACCCAGCTATGGACCTCACCCAGCTCCTGCTCCCTCCCCTGGCTCACTGATTCAACAGGTGGAGGCACTGATGTGAGCACCTGCATCCAGGCATTTGTTGCTCAGGTTTGGGCTTGTGTAGGGGGACTTATACAATGTCTTGGGTCAGGACCTCCACAGAGCTTTTTCACTGCCAGGCACAGCTTTGAGCTGTTTTGTGTAGTGTACGCTGAAAAGTCTGTGCTTTGCATGCCTTGATAATAAATACATATATAAAAATAGATTTGCGTGCACCTCATGTACCACAAACATTTGAACATAAATCAGATTGCCCCTGGGCGATGCACTTAGCAAATGCACACCCATCTGAGGTGTGAGCAAGAAATAACCTTCAAAGCTATCAAAGGCTGCTGTTTGCTTCGGTTGGGAGGCTAAGCGAAGACAAAACCCTCCCTCTGACTGCCTTGTACTGCCTTTGCTTTGATATAATCTCAGCTGCACTTATATCATCCTTTGCACATGCAAATATCTTCCCCACCTTGGTCTCTTTCAATTTCCAGCTGGTTTCACTATGGGAAAATATTGACAAAGGCTTGTTGCATTTTCTTCCTTTCCTAAACTCTCCTGACAAATTTTTATAAAGAAAACTACGGACTACACAGAAAAAAAATTATCTTAAAAAAAACCTTGAAAAATTAAATGGTTGACATTAGCACAGACATAGGGTTATCAATGTATTCATTGCTTGTCTCTTGAATGTAGTGATGATAAAGGTCGAGCATCCACATGAGTTGAAGGTGAAGTCCCTGAACCCCCCCAGCTGACCCAGGCACCTCTTGCCCCCTGTCCTGAATACAGCTTCCTCTTTTCCCAAAGGTAGAGACAGACAGTGTTTCCTGCAGTAAAAAAGCACCGTGACCAGGTGCCAGAAGTCTCCAAGCCATCCCGCACAGGGGGGGAGACAGGGGTTTTGTACAGCTGTGAGTCTGTGTCAAACCAGCACCACTCTGGTTTTTATCCAGTTGTACTTCCCTCCCTCACACAGCTCTCTGTGACAGCTCCTGGGCCAGGGGTCAACTGTGGAAGAGAAAAGCAGTTTATTACTGCTGAGAAGTAGCTACTGTTAATACTGTATAATCACTCTCTCAGAGGATGGAGGAGGCTGAGGGGACACCTCACTGCAGTTACAACTTGGTCGTGAGGAGGAGGGGCAGACACTGATCTCTTCTCTGTGGTGACCAGTGACAGGACCCGAGGAAATAGCGTGAAGTTGTGTCAGAGGAGGTTTAAATTTGATATTAGACACAGGTTCTTCACCCAGAGGCTGTTTGGGCACTGGAACAGGCTCCCCAGGGCAGTGGTCACAGCAGCAAACCTGACAGAGTTCAAGAAGCGTTTGGAAAACGCCCTCAGGCACCTGGTGTGACCCTTGAGGTGTCCTGTGCAGAGCCAGGAGTTGGACTCGATGATCCTTGTGGGCCCCTTCCAACTCAGCACATTCCATGATTCTGTGATTCTGTGATGGGTTCAAGTTTGATTTTGCTGTAGACTCTGAATAAGCTGGGACAAGATGCTTCTTCGGGGAGAAGAGGGTCTCTTTTTTTTCCATTTTGATTTATTTATATCCTAAGAGTCAGAAAGTTGTGAAATATGGGGGCAAAGTGCCTGACATGGGGCTGTTTGTTGTTAATATTGTCACTGTAAAAGTGCAGGCTTGCTTAAATGTGTACAGTCTTACACACACAAACAAGTACTTTAGTGTGGTTTCCCAAAGGAAAAGCAGTCCCTACTGAGCATCCTCACTGGGGAATAGGCTGTTACCTGAGCCCAGCATGGAGGAATATAGGGAAAGAAGAGCTTCTAAGGGAAGGTGATGGACACTACTGATCCCAGGAGTACTCCCTGCCCTGGGGACTCACCTGCATCCTTACTTGGATGTCATTCCTATAAAAGAAGTTCTTATTGCTGGTGTCCACCCTCACATTCTCAAAATTGTAAGGTGGACTGGAATAATTTTGTCCTAATCCATCACCCTTAACACCCAACTGAAAGTGAGTTTTCTCATACCAGCTCAGCTCCTGGGTCATATTTTTGTTGGGTTTGGGCTATAGAACCTTCTTCATCATATATCATTCATGCCACATATCATTTAAAGTCTCTTTCAACAGCTACAGGTCCATTCCCTTCCCTCTAAACTTACATGTGAACTCTCTATTACTCATATACTCACTAAATGATATCACTTAATAGGTTCTCTTTGCCTCTACCACATTTCCATAACTTGTTCTTTAATCTTCCTTTGATCCTGAATACCAGAGAGATTTATGTGCAATTTATTCTTACGTTGTTGCACTTGTTTAATCTTTCATTTTCAGTTGGATTCATTTTCAAACAAGAGTGCTTGTTATAGGTTCAGATTATTGTTGACAGTTGGGACCTACCTGCTCTTTCTGAGTCAGGTTTCCATTGCTGTGTTTTATCTTTATCAGTTTCCTCTCAGCATGCATTTAACTCAAGGGCTCCAAGCGATTCGCTGGAACTCCTTTCTGCCTTCAGATGTAGACTGGGGCTTTCCCTTTCTTTGGCACGTGTTTGATTAGACCTTCTTGCTGTAAAGGCAAAAAACATGACATCCCTTTTTCCAGCTCAGGCAGCTGGCTGATGATCTGTAACATCAGCTCCATCCCTTTTCCCATTGCTTTGATCAATGAATGCAGCTCTCTTTTATCCAATTTTTTTGTTGTTGCTTACTTGCAGAGCAAGTTATCAGCAAATTTGGTGCCTTAGGAGCACCTTGTCCTGGTAGGTTTAAGAGATGATAATGGGTGTGTGAATCCACCTCTTGCAGAGTTACCTGAGTTAAAGCCTCCAGCTGCCCTCACAGTTGAGCAGTTTATTGAAGGAACTGATTTGCTCCCTGGGAAGATCATCCCCATCTGTCCACCTGATTCTTCAAAACAGGAGAAGGAAGAGCTGGCAGCTGGTCAGCCCATTGATGTGACGCTGGCCGGATAATGCATCGAGGATGCAGCAGAAGGTGACCCACGAGTGAACAGTTTCCCAGTGTTTATTTTGGATCAAAGGAAAGAGGCTGCCTTTGGGAAGAACCTGTGGTAAATGAAGCAGAGACAGAAAAGCCCTCCCCAGCTGAGATGGAGACAGCCCACACCTTTTTAAATTATATCATTCCCTGAAGAGCCTCAGGTTCACTTTGATATCTGAGATCAGCCCATCAGAATAAGGCTAGTATAAAAAAACAAAGACAAAAAGCAAGCAAACCTTCTAGCTCTCTTGAGAACAAAAAATTTATGAATATTATGAGGTCCAAGACCTTTTGAACAGACACCCTGTGGATTTGTGGCCTTGTGATGGCCACCCTGAAAACCATGGTGTTGCACCCGCGGGTCACACACAGAGTCCTGGGAAACTGAGGCAGGGCTGGAGGGACAGCCTGGGCACGGAGCTGCAGGAGTCACAGGCAGTGCCACTCCCAGACACCCTGCAGGGGCACAGCCCTCCAAAGCACTGGCTGCAGCCCACGGACACAGCCAGCACTGCCAGGCCTCTCAGCCACTCTGTGCTGCCTTTGTGACTCAGAGCTGCTATAAATACAGCAGGATGAGCTCCCTGGCAGCTTCGGAAACCTGGTGAATCAACTCTTCAGCAACCTTGCTGATGCAGGAAATATGAAATATTTTTTGGGGGGAAAAAAACCTGAAAAGCAGAAATTCTCAGGGAAAAGAAACTGTCAGCATGAAGCTGAGATGGAGGGAGTGTTTTGGTAATTTAGGGACAGAAAGAAGTTTTGCAATACTCTCAGTTTATTTTCCCTGCACGGAATCTTGATTTCTTGCAAAGAAAAAATCACAAAGTGAGGCAACTAAAAAAAAAAATTTTCCTCTGCATTGTAATGGCGCCATGAGGAAAAAAAACATGGGAGAAAAAAGCCCATCTAATGCCTCGTTAAAATAGATTTAATCTCATCTCAGACCACAGATGCTAAAATTATTTCATCATAATTGTATTGTTATGGAATGGCTGTTCCATGTAATCTTCACTCTGAATTTCTCAGTGTTGTAATGTTTGATTATGAGGGGAAGGAGGCTCAGCACTAATTTTTCCATTCAACTTTGAAGAGGTGTAAGTAGGTAATAGAGAAAGGGACTTCTAATGGAAATACGTGCAACTTTTGTAAAGATGGAGACATTTAAAAAAGCAATTTGGTAGCAGACTGGATGTTTTACAGCCTTTTAGTCTTCTATTTTGTTTTCCAAAGTTGAGAGAAAGGGAAAAAATAAACCTTCCCTTTCAGATCTGCACTCCATTCCCAGCTCATGTGAGCTCCTGCAGAGCCTGCTGGGGTGTCCCTGAGGGACCAGAGTGGGCTCATGGGGAAAAGCCCAACACGGCTCTCATCTGAACTCAAATTAGGGCTTCACAGCCTATTCACAGTCCAGCTGCAGACCCTGAAAAGACTTATCAGCTCTCACAAATGCAGATTTTTATTTAAAATAGAAAGGCAGCACTCTAGGCCACAGGAGATCCAACAGCAGTGGGAGGAGGGGGGATCACGTTCCTCTGGCAGTGAGGAGCACAAGGGGCTCACAGCACTCCAGCATAGTCGAATATCCTGGGAGTCATGTGCATCTCTGGCTTGCTTAAGGCTGCTCTGGGGTAGGATCTTCCCCAAACAGGAATTGCAGCTCCTCCCCCAAATCCCATATCAGCACATCAGAATGAAATCTGTCTGAAGATAACTGGGGAGCTAAAGGGCATTCAGCTGTGCTCCTCCTTATCTGGACTTGCACAGGGAGGCCAGATCAAATTAGACCCTCAGTGCATAATTAAGTTGTTCTGTCAGCAGCAAAAACAATTAAACCTGGATTCCTACAGATCTGCCTCTGGAGCCTCTCACAGAAAGCCATCAGATCTCCTCCTACAGCATCTTCTACACAGAACCTCCTTCCCAAGGGTCTCTTCTGACCACCTTCATGTCCTCTGCACTTTTTCCCCTTCAGCATTCCATGGTGATGCTCTGATCATGTGCCCTGCCTCTGCCTTTTGGACAAAGCTCAGGACAGGCAGCAGCCAGGAGCTTTGCGGGGGCATGCCTGGGCATTGATTCAGCTCTCCATCCTCAATGCAGTCTCCAGTTTTTATGAAACTTGCAGGAATTTTGTAGCTCCCTGACAAAGTTTGTTGGCATTGGCCAACAGATTGAGTAAGGCAGGGGGCACGGGCAGACAGGCGGTTCAGGGGCAGAACCTTTGTTGTCTCCAGGCCTCGGGCTTATAACCAAATTATCAAAGAGCAAAATCAACTGTTTCCCCAGGATGTGTGACTTGGACAGGAGTCAGGTGGGCCCAACCACGCTGCGAGTGAAGGGGAGGGAAGGCATCCAGCTCTGGCACGGAGCAACCGGGTGGGCTTGTGCATTCCTACAGGGGCTTTGTGCTGCCCTTTATCCCTTCTCACTGGTAGAGCCCTGTAGCCGGCAGCAGTTTGGAGTGTTAAACAATAAACACTCAAAATGGTGACAGAAGGAGAACAGCTTGATCAGAGCCTGCTGCTGCCACTAATCTGCCTGCTGCAACTTCTGTTGTTGCTATTTTGGCTGCTGCTTATTCCATATTGTCTCTTGCAGTGTGTCCAAGAAAGGCGGGCTACTGATCCTAAACTTGGATGTACCAGCCTTGAGACCCAGCAGGAAAACACCAGCACAGGGTTCAAGTGTGAAAAAAGTCCATTCCCAGGTACCTACTTTGGTTGCTGTCATTCAGGACAGTCCAGATCCACAGTGCCATGGTTTAGTATAGTTCATGCAGAACAAAACCAAAGAAGTTCAGGTCACTATCTCATTTTCCAGGCTTTGAGGAGCTTTGCAAGAGGAGCAAAGCCCTTGCTACTTTCTCCCAGAGGCAATAGAAATTGTTCCTTACACTGATCTTTGCAAATCCAGGAGCAATTTTCTGCCTTAAAGTCAAGCTCTGCTCTACCTTTCAAATACAGAAAGGGTTATGTTCTAGGGAAAACACCTTTCAGACAGCCCTGAATCAGCAAGGTCCTTGAAGCCTGCCACATGAAGATACCAGAGCTGGTTTTTTCTCTGCATTGTGTTTTTTTAATCACACTCCTCATTTTTTCTCACAAAAGATCTGCCTTTCCCCCTCCCTTTCCAGATCTCCATCGCAAAACCCCTGACATGGACAACATGCACATCTGTTCTGGAGCTACAGTCATCTGTTGTTCTCTGTGAGGCTACTGTATGCATGGGGCCATTGTGCAGAGAAACGGGGCATTATTTGTGTGTCAGGAGCGTTTTCTGCACGATTCCAGGGAACCACAGAATCCTTGGAGGCTCCTTCAGCAGTGGCACCACCATAGCAGCAGATCCAGGAGGTGCTGTTCCAGGGGGAGGGGGAATAAGCACCAGCAGTGATGAGCTTTGCTGAAAGGCGCGTTCTAAGGAGGAATGAAAGGAACTGTTGCCCTCTGAGTCAGGAGAATAAAGGCAACTGAATTTTGAAGAGGCTGAAGCTCACACAGTCCAGCAAGAGCAGCTGTGGGGAGCTCACTGGTGCTTGGATGGTGAATTCACCCCTCTACTCTTTCCACTTGCATCTGTCAACCTTCACGTTGTGCCACCACCACAATGCTCAGCAGAACCCTGTTAGGAACAAGCCTCAGAGGATGCATCAAGGGCAGACTCCAGGGCCTGGGAGGAAGCCCCACGGAGGTTTTTGGTGATGGGAGGCGGAGGAGGCACAGCAGCAGTGAGACATTGTATCCTGACAAACTGTGATGGAGAACAGGAAGCCACCAGGCTTTGGAGTGATGCAAAGGACAAACAGCTTGGGCCAGATGAAGCAAAAAGGTGCCACCAAGGAGCTGTGAAAAGGGAAGGGAGAGAAGCTGTGGGGTAGGGAACAGAGAAGGCTTTGCAGAATGAATGTCTAAATTTGGAGGAAAGAGGGCAGAGATCCAAAGGTTTATTGACAGTTAAATAGCATTCTCCTCAGTTAATTAGTTTCATAGCTACTCTTAATAATATATCAAGTGAGCTGAAAAGCTCGCCAGAAATACTAGGAAGTGCATGGAAAATGTTATAAGCAGGCAGTCTTATTGAAAATCTTCTGTGAGTGCCTATCTGAAAAAACCCTGTCATGCATCAGGTGAGCAGTGTGGTCCAGGGGAAATGACCTGCATAATTTGAAAAGCATGGGAACATTTTTATGTCAGAAGAAAATGAGGGTCGGTGGTACGATTCATGTCTAGGTGCTCGTGGAACTTGTCCCGAGACACATCTCCTCTCTTGGATCCTTCCCCAGGTTCATTCTTTATCAGGGAGGGTAGTCTCTTGTGCCTGTCCTGGCTGTGTGACTTTTAAAACAACATAATACTGACATTATGGTCAAAGCCTCTCCCAGGTGTGAGGTGTCTCACAGGTTCTGAACAGTAATACCCTCAACAGCTCAGTATCACAAATACCCAACCAGTGCCATCCAAGCCATTAGTCACTTCTGAAAATCTTGGCTCATGGGAATGGTTTTCTCAGAGCACTGCCATTTAAAAAGACAGAGAAGGAAAAAAAATCTGTAAAAATGTATTTCAGGAATAGCTTATAGACACCCACCTTAGTGTTAAGTAAGACTGGTGGGGTACTGCATCTCTGGGATAATCCATGCTGCTCTGCAGCAAGAACTGCTGAGGTTCCAAAAGTGAAAGGCATAGGACGAATTCCCAGAGTCAGGTATAACCTTCATTTAGAGAAGTGATTAGTGCTTTTCACTCAGGACCAGCACTGGAGAATTACTCTGCAAATGCCATTTTCCTTCAGTACCTTCCTGGCTGCCTGTTCCTGGACACCTGCAGAGGGGAAATGCATGGTGCTGACACACCATATGGCCGTCACTGCTCCTCGCTGCTGCACATCAGCCGTGCAACGAAGCCCAGCCTCGGGGCATTTTCCAGCAGGCCTCTGCCTGATTCTTGTGCAACCCCAGAGCACATCTTGGGTTTCTCTGCTGCCGCTTGCCTCAGGATCTGTAAGGGAACTGCTCACTGCAACAGATGAGTGACACTTACGGAGACCCAGCGGATGATACGGTGTGATCGCAGTGGTTTCCAGCTGCCTGCACGGCCTGACACTTGAAATTCTTCCACCTGTCTCTTTTAGGTCTGATCACTGCCTTTCCCTGCGTATCATGGCACTTGATGCTGGCTTGGGACAGGAGTGTCACCTCCCTCCCAGCAGAGGTGGCTCCAGCGATGCCGTGGCCATCAAAGAGGGAGACACTCTGTTTCACACCTTTATCACTTACAGGATGAGAACCATGTAACAGGCAGTTTGTCATTTTTTTTCGGTGCTTGGACTTGAGAAATACTTTCTTCCTTTTCGACCTTGCCCAGGTGGAGGTGCCCCCACCCACGGGGTGCCTGTGGCATACACCCCCATCTTTGGGTTTAAAACAGGGTAACAGGCATTGCCAGGCATCAAAACCCAGCAAAAGCCAGGGGACGCAGGCTCAGGGAAGTCTCTTGGCCTCTGTGGCATCCCAGGAAGCCTGTCTGTGTGTCCTGGGGCTGTCAGCACTCCCCTGCCTCTGCTGGAAATTGCAGCTGAAGGGTGGCCAAGGGGAGGGACAGGAGCCAACCCCCCTGTCCCAAACCCCTGTCTCTGGAGCTGGCAGAGTGCCCTGACAGGCTTGCAGGGTGGTGAGACCTGCTCACCACGCTGGGGTGCAATTTGGTGTTAGATTTGATAGCGCCTGAGACCCCTCGGAGGCAGAGCAGAGCAGGGAGCGGGGAATTTCCCAGCGCTAATTATCGAGCAGTCGTTAGCCAGAGCGGCTTCCTCTGCCAAGGGATTAGGCAAAGCATTGTTTCTCACTCAATAAATCTTTACAACAAACGCTTAATTCTCCAGGCACCGTGTATGAAAATTAATCCCGATCCCCCACTTCTTTTTTCTCATCAACAGGGGTATTTCCCTGCCACCACTCCCCCCAGCCCAAGGCTGTAGTGACACCGCAGAGCCGGGCAAGGTGCATTCCAGTGAGCTGGGCTGGTGGGGACAGCGAGGGGACAGTGACAGTGCCCCTCCAGAGACCCGGGAGTTGTCTTTGCCTCTCTGGATGCAAGAAGATGGGAAGGCTGTTTTCATCTTTGAGTGATGTCACTGACGTTTGCTAATTAGCTGCTGAGCATGTTATAAATGCTCAGAAATACTGAATGGGAGAGCCACGGTGGGAATTTCAGTACAAGGAGGATTTCCTGGCTCTGTGGTCAGTGCTGCATGAAGAGGAGCTGCAGGTTGCAATACCAGCGCAGGGGAATCCTGTGAGCCAAAGGCACACGTCTTACAAACCATGCTTTTAGCAGGAGCCATGTGTGAGCAGAGTCAAACCCAGGTGTGCTGTGGGACCTCGGGAATCTCCTCCCATTTCCTGGGAGAAAGGCTGACAGCCCTGGGGGAAAGCAGAGAAGCTGTGCCTTCTCCCCAGTTCCCACTCTGAGGAGAAGGCAGGAGCTCAGGCTGGGGTTTAACCAGGAGAGAGGAGCAGCCCTTTGGGTTTTTCCTGTTAATTTACTACATTATCCATGCAGCCAAGCCTGCTGCTGCAGAATTCCTGCTGGTTCTCCAAGGGCCAGTCTATCTCACAGCCACAGACAAGAGTATCCTGCCCAGTGCCATTTTCCACACTGCTGCACTGCTTTCACTCCAGCATTCCTGCTCATCCTCTGGGACACAGAGTCACAGAATGCTTTGGGTTGGAAGGCACCTTATAGATTATCTCATTACAATCCCCCTGCCATGTTCAGGAACACCTTCCACCAGACCAGGTTGCTCAAAGCCCCATCCAGCCTGGCCTTGAACACTGCCAGGGATGGGGCACCCACAGCTTTCCTGTGAAACCTTCCAACAGCTTCTCTCTTCTCAGCATCTGGAGGCTCCTGGTCCTTCCTTGCGTGCCTGCTGCCCATGCTGTGCTGCATAGTTTGCTCCCAGGGTGTTTGCAGCTGTCCTGCATCCTGTTCCAACATCACCTCTTCCAGCACTACCATTTCCCATTCATGAAAGATCTACAGCAGTTTTTCCCCAGCCACACACAAGCGTTTCCACACAGCGACACCCTTGAGTCAGTGCACGCAATCCTCCCTCAGCAGTGCTGGGACTGTCAATCTTCTCACACCTGCTAAGTGATAGAGTGCTTCTCTCAATTTACTTATCCATCATTTTTATTGAGAAATCTGCTCTAGTCCCACACAGTTATATGAGTTAATGGAAGGATGATTAGGGGATTCTGTGGGAACGAGCTGTGATTTCATGCACACTGGTGCAAAGCTGGGACTACACTGCACCGTTTCCAGCACAGCTGCTCAGAGCAGGATTTAATCCCTTTTGCCATGAGTATCTAATTATTTGCATCCTCCTTTGCTTGTTTTTATAATTTTAAATATCCATATATATTATTTTTAAAGCCATCTGGGCATTTATTGCTGTGTTTCTGAGCAGGGAGAATTCTGTGCCAGTCTGTTCATGTCTCAGAGAGCCTCTCTTCCTGATTAACTCTTCTGGTGCCAGTTCAATTCCCACTATGTCATGGGCAGGTCACTGCTGCTTACACTCCAGTATAATGACAGGGAACAAGCATTCTCCCAGGCAGCAAAATCACTGCAGCACAGAAACAGAATCATTTAAAGGACACGTGAAGATAACAAAACTGTGAAAGTTCTCCACTGAGTCCTGTTTGAGTAGGAGGTGAAGCCTGGGGGAGGACATCAATAAGCTTCTGAATGCCCCAAGTCCCAAAGCACTTTGGCAGCACCTTAAAACACGTGTGAGAGCTTTTGCAAAACATCTCCTATTAAAAGCATCTTCTAGGGCTTAAAGGTGCTCTTGACCTCCGAGGTTTAGAGAGAACCACCTTTTCCTCTGCAAAACAGAGATCTGTGTCTTTTTGGTCTGAGTACAGGTCAGGGGGACTAATAAGTACCAAGAAGAGGGGTTGGGGGGTTTGAGCAGCATGGTGGGGGCTGCAGTGATGTCCCTGAGGCAGGACCAGTTTAGCCTCAACGAGGGCAGCTGCACAGTGGATGGGAAGTCCAGAGTCTAATTTACAAATCATTTTAAATGTGTGTGTTGAAAGGCACTGAGGGACGTTCCCATCTCGTCAGGCCCTGTGTTAGTGGAAGCTGGATAAACGCTCGCTCACTGAGAAGGGAATAGCATATCATCCCTGACATCCTTAATCACCACCAGCCCTGCAAAAATACCTACAACAAGGCACCTGACAAGTATGTTTAGCACACAATAAACATCAGCTGCTCCTTTCATACATCCACTTGTTCTGCATCCCTGTTCCTCTGGTCTTGTTGAAGCAGGGCTGGGATTTTGCCTCGGTGGTGATAAAGAAACCAGAGCTTTTGCCAGCTGCTGGCTGGACCTGGGGACCAGGTGAGCAATTACCAGGTCCCTTTCCAGTCATCCTATATGTGCTACAGCAGGAGGAATTCAAGCTGGTTCAAAAACCTTTTAAAGTACAGAGAGCAGCAGAGATGTGGAGAACAAGCTTTTCCCATGCATAGCCCTCTACAAACTATGTCAAATCTGTCTCAACCCAAGAGCTGCTGCTCCATGGCTTTGTCATTCAAGTGGCTAGTTTAGCACATATATATCACAAAGCCCCAGGAACTGAACTCTCCATAAATGACAATTGATTAAACATTCAAGCTATATAAAGTACTGAGGCATTGTAAATACATTTTAAGGGGGGAAAAAATCTTTGAAATTCACTTTAAGCTTTCTTTTCAATTATTTATCATAGAATCTCAGCCCCATTAAAGTCAGGCTTAATGGGCTTGTTTATATATTACAGAAAACATTCTGCTTTAATTGCCTGCTGAAAGGCTCTTACACCCGCCTCTCTCAGCTTTGCATCACTTCACTGGAAGGCAGGAGCCCAGCGAGGCAGGCGGTGGGCAAATCCCCTCCTCACCTCCATCCTGGGATGCTGAGTGGGGATGCAACTCGCACACAGAGATCAGTTTGTCACTGGGGAGGCTCTTTGGCTGGTGAATTCCCCCCAGATCTCCTCTCTGGTCCGGTATTACACCAGGAGACCAGATCAAGGGAATGATATTTCCACTTCCCATAGACCCCTTATCTCCATGGGTCTTATATCCATGTCTATTCCCATGGCACAGAATTACTTTGCCCGTGGCTTCTGTTTCTGAGATCCCTCTTTTTATCTCTTCTTACTGCTGGAAATGATCAAAGTCATTTCCATGAGGGCTGACACAGTGGGAAAATCACGGAACTTCAGAGCTGGGGATCCCCCAGCACCACAGCAGCACTTTTTGGGAGGTTGGATGCTGGCTGTGTCCTCCTCCTTCTTAGCCACAGCTGAAAAAGACGCATCATTAATTGAGGAAATTAAGTTCATCTTCACCTTTAGCATCAACTAAAGGGAAGGGAAAAGGCTTCTGCTGGCATGTACTGGGGAAGCTCTAGAATAGCATAAATATCTGTGTGAGAAGGTTTGGGAAGGTTTGGGAAGGTTTGGGAAGGGAAGGTTTGGGAAGGTTTGGGAAGGTTTGGGAAGGTTTGGGAAGGTTTGGGAAGGTTTGGGAAGGTAAGGTTTGGGAAGGGAAGGTT